>BJBW01017738.1:7147-25643 GCA_004320125.1 Scolopax mira | reverse complement strand
CAGTTTTCCCTGTTACAGAGAGGCTGTAGCATCTTCCATCCTCAGAGGTACTAAAAACTTAGGAGAGGGACCTAAGCAACTTCATTTAAGTTCATTCTGCTTTGAGAGGGGATTGGGCCAGATGACTTCCAGAAGCCCTATCCAACCTGAATTACTCTGTAATTCTAATTCACCTTTTTACATAAGTTTCCAAATACTACTACTAACATTTTCAAAAGCATAAGAGTACTGTGCACACAATGCCTTGATTTTGCTTTTTCTCCTTATCATGTGCATTTATTTTATGTCCTAGAAGGAGTTTCCAAATTTAGTGATTGAAACATCTCACATAATTAATTCCACTTTTTAATTTCTTGATTCAACTTTCTTATTCTGCATAAAAACAAAGGAAAAAAGTTTTCCGACATCTTTTACCTATTCAAGGTAGGCACAGACTGGAAATATTCTCCTTCCTTAGTCCAGTCCTTAATGATATAATTTCACCAGATCCACACTAGAGCCCACGCAGGCTCCTGTGAGCTAGTTAAGTCAGCTGTCAAGTCATCCAAGACTCAAGCACTTGGAGGTTCAATAGGTATCCATCAGCATTTGTTTCTCTTTGGGTATCCCAGTTTTATCTTTCCACTGCAGAATACTTTGAAGCTGTTAGTATGTAACAACTAAAAGAACAACACAAGTTGTCCTAGATTGTTTTAAGTCTGAATATGTAGGTTATTCTTACCTTTGATCTATCTTTTGTCCTTGGCTTCTCTGTGATATCCTTTCACTTTAATATAATATACTGGGGACATTATTGCTAGTACTGCTTTGTGCAATAGCTAAGCCAGTGCTGCACTTGATCCTCCCAAATTGTGTTGTCACATTGCTCTTAGGCTCCATTTTTTTGGTAACTTGTTGGAATTTTACCCTGCAAAACAAGAATCTAAGGACAGGGAGATGGAGAGCGTTTTGGGTTTTTTAGTGGTGTTTGTTTGTTTGTTTAAAAAAAACAAACAAAAAACCAAAACAACAAGAACAAAAAAAGAACAGTTCTGGGACTGAAAACAGCCACCACTACCACACACACACAAAAAAAGAAAATCTACATTTGAGGCTGAAAATCAGGGCAGCAAGCCAATCTTTAAAGCTCAATCCCCACTGTAAAATGGAGGAAAAAGTACTTAAAATTGCAGTAATGTTAATGACAGCAAAGGGCTCAGAAGTTATGGTTCTGAAAGACAAATAATTGAGACATTTTTAACATATTTTTGGAATTTTAGGCAGTGATTCAGAAGACATCGCAGCCTATGATTCACGACATGAGGAACTTGTGTATAGTGAGACTAAAAGTTACAAAACATTCAATACAAGATTATGTGGAGAGAGAAAAGGTATAATGATTGCAAAAATATTAACATATACACAAAAATGTTCTTTTTTACAGTGTTTGTTTTTCTAAACAATGTCTTTGTTTTTAGGACTTCGATGCAGATGTCCTACAGGAAGCAGAGATCAATTTAAACTCAGGAATTACAAAGAGCCTGTTCAGTCTTGTGCTCTACACAGAAATAAACATTCTGGTTCAACCTGTAAGTATGATGTGTTACTGAAATAATTACCAATCACAGGCTGGGTTTTAAGGGACTGAAAGCCACACTGCACATATATCAGGCCATATTTAATTTAGTCTAAGCCATCAGTAGCACTGCAGCTGAAGAGTGGACAGATCTTGTAGAGCAAGATCAGCAAATACAACTTTAAGCCAGCCAGCCAAGCTGAATCCCCGTGCATCAGAGCTTTCATCTTCTCTGGTCCTTTATGAGAGGAGTCTTTTCCATATTTCATTTATGACAGGAACATCTCATTTTGCAGAGCCTCATGGAAGAATATTAAAATTACTGTGCCAGCTTTTTTAGTCCTAGATGTTACCTAATGCAGTGTAAACAAGTATACTAAAGAAAATTCCAGCTCCACACTCAAATTGTGTCACATATAGCAAAATCAAGGCAAATCTAATAAAAAAAAAAAGTTGTTGACTGTCTAGCTTTTAAAGTTAATTATCTCAGACTCCTCTATACTATAGAAAGAGATTACATACAGAAAAATAGGAATTTTCGACAGTGGCAAGAAAGTCTAAATTATCTACTCTCTATATACTGTACATATATATACTCACTGTAAAACTATAAATCAAAGTAATATTCATACAATTATTAGGATTATAAGAGTCTGGTTATTCTACACTTCCCCCTACAGTCTTTCACTCTAAGAATATAAATCAGCGTATCATTTGTCATAGAACTAAATTCAACAGCAAACTCAAAAAGGTCAATCTGTCCTCATTTGCAAAAAATCCTAAACACATAGACATTTTATTCAGCACCAATAGTTACTTGATTTTGTTATTATTTATGCTAAATAAAGAAAAATTTTAAATATATATGAATTTTTTTTTTGCTTTTGTTTTAAACATGGCCTCAACAACTCCAGCTTATTCACAGAAGAGAATCTCCATTCAAAAGGCTGAAACAAACAAGCAGCCACGTGAACTTGTAAATAGGCTTTCTGAAAGGTAAACTGTAGCAATAACTGTACGTAGTAAATAGAAATGCCATTGTTGGAGATTCAGCATGGAAAAAACTCACCAGTATCATAAGCAGGAGGAATGTTTTCTCTTTTGCCATGCGTGCTGTATATTAGAGCTTTACTCAATAATGAAATTAATATCTTTACTCTAAAAGCAAGTGTAAATAAATCTTGTAGTAGTTCTTCAGTCAAATTTAATTAAGAGTCAACCTCTGGCTTCTTTAGCTGACACATTTAGTGAAAAAAAAGAACATTTTTTTAAAAATCTCACTCAATATTAAGGGCTGTTCCCATTCATGGATTCAAAAGCAGATCTGTATTATTTAATAAGCAATTCAGTTTGCTACCAACTATTTCTTTGTAAGTAACAGTCCTACTTTTAATTGTTGTTAACATTAAATTACACTGGGAGTCTGAGAAGTAAAATGGATTCTTGACTGTAGCACAGACTAGGCTGACACTCAGACACGTTTTGTTGCCATAGTTTTTGGCAGAATTACTCCGTAGCAGGAACTGCCTGGCAGCACAGCAGCTGCCCTTGAGAATCAGTGGTACCGACCACCCTGTAAGAAGTTACAGCACCAAGAACTTGACGCTGTTGGAAGAGATTTCCTGACTCTGCATCCTGGAATCTTTTGTCTTACTGCAATACAGATATGACAAATTATGATGGACAATTAAATGAAAATTTTTCCTCACTCTAAAATTAACTTGCAACTGCGTATACTATGAAGCTGTATATATTTAATTCATAGATTGGAACTTCTTTTGCTGACTAAAATTGTTTGTATTTTGTTCTTTATATCTTATCTTTAGGCATAACTTTGAGGCTGCCAAAACCCGCTATTCAAGCACCTGTGATAAAATTATCCTTTCACATCAATACTTACCCAGCAAGAATTCTGCCCGAAGCAAATCTGCCATCAACATCAGAAACAGAAACACCAACGATTCCAATGCAAATGTAAGACTTTAGAGTGAAAAATTAAAAGCCACGCAACTATCTCAGGAAGTGTACATCTCCACATCATGACACTGTTCAACATCCCCATTCTTAGCAAGTTGATTATTACAATCTAAGCATGTCTAGTCCATTTGAGGATAAGACAGAAGGAAGTTAAAAAAACCAAGTGTTTTAGCTTATAATGTATTACTTCATATGAGTCTGTTAAAGACTTTTTATGCAACTTAGTCCCTGTGTAAATGGTGAAAGGGACAGAAAAGGAGCCCTGGATCTTTCCTCTGGAATTATGTTTCACGTACTGGAACAAGGAATGTCACCCTAGCCATACAAACCACTATCATATCCAAAAGATACACCACAACGGGGTTGCTACTTTAGAAAAATGTAAATATCCCTCAGTTCACAGGATTACACAATTATAGAGAAAAATAGGTAACAGATTCTTCCAACTTGGATCCTGGAACAGTATATCACATGACTCAGAATTTTTATTTCTCAGTGTGTAATCAGAGTAAAAATGCTACATAAAACCTTAATTACACATCACTTTCTATTGTATACCTATCTGAACATTTCCTTTCAGTATTAACAAGACTATACTTTATTATTCCCAACAGATTTTAAGTTCTACTCTGGATCATGCCATACACACAGCAAACATGTTGAAGAAAGCTACGGAACGAATGATCCGAGCAGTTTCAGAAGATCTTGCTAAAGTTAAAAGAAAACAACTTTAATTACCCAGCTTCAAAGGCTGTATTGTTTTGCTGGTTGATACTGAAGTGTCACTATTTCAGAAAACATGAAATGAAAAATATAAAGATGAGAAAGTCAGCTAGCTGACTTTGCCAGTTCTGTAACTATCAATAGTAATCTAAACCAGAGCCTACTGGTATTCCACATGTTTACACTCAGTCTCAGAATTAGAAAAATTATTAGTTCCACTGAAAGTCTTTAGTATGTTCTTTAACCCCCGTTACTGTGTACAACTACCTTCTCTAAGTATTCATTGAAGATACCTTAATAAAAAGTCAGCTTAAACAAGCAAGATTAATTTTCTGACATCTGATTTCTCCTCACCCCCAAACAGGAGAGTAAGTCTTACTTATTACTACACACATTTTCTTCCCACACTTAACAACAGTTGCTTAAGCACACCAAAACCAGAAACAGCCTCTGTACCCAAGACATCTATAAGCATCATGGTGATGTACCAAGTCATAGTTAACATATGTAATTATTTTGTTTTGGGAGTGCCCTACATTATGAGTTGTTTGTTTATAAGGTAGTTACTGAGATCTGCAAGGAAATGAGTAGTACCATTTGTTGGCATATATTATTAACAATTTAGTTGTCTTCAGTGCAGTGTCCTTACCTTATCAGATCTATCTGGGTTTGAGATTTTCGCTGACAGTAAGTAGGTTGGAAAATTTGAAAATACTGTAGAAAAACAGTGGGCCAAGAGAAGTCACCTACTATTTCCCTCCTGAAGCCCATTTAACTGCAATGATTAAAAGCAACCATCTATTAATCCACCTTTACAATAAGGTTTGGCTTTGCTTTCTGAAAAAAGGGAGTGATGGATTCCAAAACTCAGAAGTCTTAGTCTGTCAAATTTTGAGCTGGTGATTGCATTTAAGCCTAAAGCAGACACTTGGAGAAGGTCTCACTGTTGAACATGCAAAAGTAATCCAACATTTCAAGCTGATATTTCTCCAGCTCTATGCAATAAATAAACATCAATGCAGTAGATTTTATATACTACTGAAATAAATTATTTCAGTCCTTACATAGGATATTTTAATATTAGTTATTTTATTCTGTATTTATTGCTTTTATGCTTTGAGAATAGAAAAAAGTTTGCAAGTACATATGCTTTTTACACCAACCCTGGGTTCTTCTTGCCAAAGACTAAAGGACTGTATGCAATTATTTAAGCATAATTGTTTAATACTGATTTCAAAGGGCAGATCTTTAGTAAGAAAATGTTGAACACTGCATTTCTTGAATAAGTACTTCTATTCTGGATTTTTACTGTTGTACTTATAGTTAGAAACTAGAATTCAGAAAAACAATATAGATATTTCTAATAAAATATATTTTTTTAAGTTTTGATGCATGTGACATTTAATGAACCAGATAAATTAAAAAGCTGGCTTTCCTGTATTCCTGTTGAAAATAAAATCAGTATATAGAAAGTCAGGTACCTAATTCCCATAGGTGCATGTGCAACCTACAGCCACTTACCCTCACCATGCCCTGCAACATTTTAGAGTTCTTACATAATCATCTCCCATTTCATTCCTCTCTGATGTAGGAGGGGAATTCGACCTTTTTCCACCTTCTAATTAACTTTGAATGAACTTGCCTAACAAAGATGTTCTTAACCTACTAGTTAACCTGAGGGCAAAATTAATTTTTTTTTAATTAATTAATTTTTGCAAAGCAAAAATTGAATACCCTCACAGCTGGAAAATATGTAAATGAAAAGCCATGAGTAATCTATTGTTTTTCATTCTGACATTTCTCTCAGATTCTACATATAACAAACTAACATTTCAAGGCACATCAATACAACATCCCATTAAAAGGTTAATAAGTTACCACTTTAATTTTCTAAGACAACTCTAAACATCACAGAATTCATACAATTTCAAATTTACTTGATCTCCTTCAACACAAATTTATGTATTTCTTAGCATGTGATAAAGTAGAAGAAAACAGTAAATTCTCTTGAATGCATCAGGTTTTGGTATTTGATTTGGTTTTTCTTTTCTTTTTTTAAATTAGCAAGCCATTTGAAAGATTCACCTGCTTCCTTTATTTCCCCCTCCATTTCCCTTGCTGCCACTCTCACAAAAAGAGTGTTAATGCTTAAGATTTTGTAACTTCTATATCACAGGCAATTCATCTTATAAACCAGACAGACTACATAGGCACAATCATAAGGATTTTTTAATCAATTTTTTTAAAGCTTTAGTAATAATCCCTGTATATACTTAAATATAAAGTGTACTTCAGTGCACAGTTGACAGCATTTCTCCAGTTATTTATTGAAATTAGAACTTAGTACTTCCATGATTAACTTTCAACTTAACCCACCATCATCTGAAAAACTTTTGATTTTTCACAATTACATATATTTAAAGAATTTTCAGTGAGTTATTTTACACAAAATATTACAGCTTGAGACATTGCACTTGTGTGAAATATTTTTACCATAAACCCATATTTACAAATATTCTTCTGAGGCCTCTACCTAAGAGCCTAGGACCTTTTGAATTCAGTCATATTTAGAAATAAACTCTATTATAGAAAGGTTTCACAGTTCTCAAAAACAATTCCAGTTTTATAAGTAATTATAACTTTTAGCAGAGTTTGTTAGGAATTAACATGTCCTTTTTCAAAAGCACTTACAGTGTAACACTATACCAAATATAACCGAAGAAACCCACACATTGATTTTTTCCTCTCTGCCTTTTGCTCCCCCAAAAAAGCAGCAAATTTAAATTATAAAGTGACATTCCAGTAGTCAGAACCATGTAGTGTCCTGGTATGGTATTTGGAAAAGTCAATTCCCTAAGAATATACATACTACTTCTGTTTTCCCAATGTACCATAAACATCACCATTTCTATTCATCCTTAGTGCAGACCATATCCTTCGGTTTACTAAGGCTCTTCACTTCATCCAGTAGTCTTTTAGGTGTCAAAATATGGGTAGAACCTGACAAAAAAGCATAAGTATTAACTGTATCAGTCTGAAATTCAGTCAGACATTCTCTCAAAAAAAATAAAAGAAAATCAGTTACATGGCAGTGTTTTTTACTGTACCTAGAAAACTGAAAATTACAACAGGTCAAAGCATTTTCATATTTTTATCATCTAAGCATCACCATTAGGTAGGCAGTGTCTCTCTTCCACACACTGAGACATCCAGAGTAGGACACTCACTTTGGATACAAGTTTCAAGCCCCTGCTCTGCCTGGTTTGAAACAGCTTTGACCTGGGCTGCTTGCGCTTGACACAACCGTCCCGGCCTGCAAGAAATCTGCCCTTTCTTTAAAGTTATTGACAAGCTTTATCCTAGAATCAAGAAACCACCTGGACTACAGATTATCATAAAAAGTAGTTGCCAAGAAATATCAATTACGGAAAACTGGCTTTTACCGAGTATCATTTCTTTGAAAAATTTGCAACAAATTTCAAGTCCGAAGCAGCAAAGAAAATTCTTATTATTCTTTGGGAGTGCACAACTCCCTCTCTTGTTCCCATAGAGAGCGATTCTGCTGTGAAGGCCCACCTTCAGGGTGGGGATATAAAGGGAACTCTTTAACTGTTGAAGATTAAGGCTGTCTTGAACCTTGAGTTTTAGTAGCATCAATCTGAATAGGTTGAATATTTCTGAAATACTCAATCAGGAATATGGAAAGGTTTTCATCTTGCAGTAAACAGCATGGCAATTTGGAAGTTATCACTTCAAAAAAATCAGGATTACAAAAGTACTGGAATCATCTCTAAACAAAAAGGGAAGATGGAGTTGACATTAGCGCCATATGTTACACCGAAAGAGTGACCTACACTAAACACGGGTTTGTAAACAAGGCTCAGATGAAGCAACAATCTTGTTAAACTACATTGTTGTTTTCCTGGTCTTTCCAGTGCAACTCAAACCCAGGACCAGCAATAAACCTACCTCAACCACCACCAACTAAACCAGTAAACAGAAAATAAACCAATAAACCCAACAACATACACAAACACATCTTCAACACACCCCACTATTTTGAGGTAACAGACTCTAGAGCTTAGAATCAAGGTTGTCAATGCTTTAGGGAAGAGTATTTATTTATTTTAAATTATAGTAGATAGATTTAATCCTTTTTAAAACTCAACATTAAATTTTATTTCCATAAGCATCTCAAGCTATTTACTTTATATTACCCTGCACCAAGACATCAGCCCAGCTGCTACCACAGATGAACACAGGTCTCTGGGTAAGGTTCTATATGTAGGAGCTCTGTTTTAATGTATTGTATATATGAATATTTTAGCACATAAATTTTAACAGCACTGCAGGAAATGATTATTTGATGCACAGCAGCTAATGGCACAAGCATTTGCTGCCTCTGAACTATCAACTGAGATATTACTTCCCCAGCTGGTAATTCATGCATTTACTGCTGAATCTTAAGAAGATTTGGGAGATTACTCCCGTTTTCAGGGGAAAAGCTATAAATCATGGTGTGGTTTCTGTAAAGTCTCTGAAGAAACCATGACGAGAACTAGAAGTTGTTCCAAAGTCATCTGAGCAACACTGAAAAAGTTCTTTTGTGTTTGTTTTGTTGGTGGGTATTCTGCATTTGTTTGTTTTTAAGAAAAAAAAAATTATCTTCCCTTCCTCCCAAAGCGATTAATTTTACACTGGTTTGTCAGCTTTCCTACTTCTTTCAAAAGCAATGAGAGCATTACATGCAGCTTCTGGTAAAGCACAGGCAGGTGCAAAATTTTGTGAGGAAATTGTAATGCAAAGAAATATACAACTGCTTACATCCTTTTTGCTATACATCAGGCTAGTTTAATGATTTATTTCTCCAACGCAGTTCCTGATGATTCCTCTGTATTTATTGTCCTTAATATTTTGTTAGTCTAGGTAGACTGCAATCTAGATAAACTGAAAAGATAACTTCTAAATGCATAGTTTTAAAAAAATACCTTGGCTATAATATTAGTTTACTCAGCCAAATTAGGGAATGTAAGAAAAAAGATCCTTACATTTTTCCAGAAACATGTAGTAAACCCCTGCACACCACCCTTTTCCCAAAAGCAGCTTACCAATAACAACTTCACAGGACTTGTAGGCTTGAGAAACTTCATAAGCACTGCGCATCTCAGAGTATGTAACTCCTCCAATCACAAATACAATCAGTCTTGCGCTCTTCCGCTCATCTTTATAACTAGCTCTGGGTTTATGGCGCGCACTGAGAAGGTTTAAAAGATGATATTTATATAGCTTTACTGATTAATTTTGGTAAAAACTACACACTTAAGCAGTACCAATTGCTGACATGCAGTTCACAGTTTAACTATAGTTTCAGCAAAAGAATTTAGACAAATTGAAAATCAGAATAATTTCAACCGAAAAGAAGTTTGCACATTACTCAGAAACTATTCAGTTAGCACAAGGGGGAAAATAAATACAAAGTAAAAAAACTTGTTTCACACCCAGCTTACAGACAAAGGACTTTTACCAAGCAGCTTAGTTCTGCATGCAAGCAATTCCAGTGGCATTTCTTTAATTTGAAAAAGCTAGAGTCTTAGCGTTTGGGTTTGGTTTTTGGGTGGGGTTTTTTTTTTTCAGTTTCCAAGCATCAACAGAATCTCTATAAAAAAAATTATTTGGCAGATCTCAAATAAGATCTGAATAAAAAAATAAGGCTCTTAAAATATACTTTCTAATACACGTACAGTAATTGCAGATTCAGATTAAATCATCTGAAGTCCAAATCTCTCTTCACTAGGGTGCCTGTAAGATTCCGAAATTTCACCAGCCTTTAAGATACAGACCCAGTTACAATGTACAGGGACTTGCTCTAGTGTTCCCTTCCTTTCTACTGGTCATCATAGTGCACATCCAAGAATGGAGGGACACACCAACAGTTTGACTAGCAGTGTAAGCACCAGAACTGTTTTCCTAATGCTTTGTATCTGTACTGTCTGTCTTTTATTTAGTAAGGTATAAATTCCAATTCAGGCGTCCCCTCCACATTTAGGATATGTATAATGTTTCCCCTCTCTGTAAATTCCAGCATCTGATTAACACAATGAGCATTCTTACAATAGGAACACTCTTATTCCTATTCAGCTGCCTCACCACTTAAATAACATTACCAAAAGTGAAAGCTGACAAATTGGCAGGTATTGGTCATGAAGTTCAAGAGCTAGAGATATTAAAGAGGAGGAAAGAAAGGACAGTATAAGTTAATGAGTTAAAAAACAACTCCGAAAATCACCTCTCAGTGCTACCGAGTAAATATGCAAGTACATGGAACCATTTCACGTTAACAGAAAATTAATTTCAAAACCTCCAACTTTTCCAGACTTCTCTAAACCATCCCCTGACAACAGGCACCAAAGCCTACACAAGTTTAATTTAACTTACTGAAGTCATTAACTTCAAGAATGACATTGCCACTACCACAGCAGAAACAACTTTCAGAAGAAACAAAAACACTCTTTCTGCCTAAATCACAGTATGCTGCTAATCCATCCCTGAAACTACCTCACACTAAAAAGCTCAATGGTTCAAAATTCTTATTCTGGGAATTCAGAAGTGTTATTTCTAATTTTGAAGCAAAATGGAGATACTCCAAATAAAAAAGCTATAGAAAAGTTATTAAACTAACAACTAAGTTAAGCATGTTCTATAGGAAACAAAAATACAAGTTTTACACATTAATATTATTTTATTTAAGTTATGTCGCTGCTTAGAAAGTGCACTTTCATAATGTTTTAGAACGTACATGACAAGCACAATGACAAATGGGTAAACTATGTTTCAAGAAATGAAACTATTTACCTTACTGCTCCTGATCCATTCCAGGTAGGAGGACACTGAGAACAATAAGGCCACTCTTTTGAATCTAGTTTGTTTTCTATAGCATCCTGAAGGGCAAAACAGAGATCCACTTTAAACAGCCACATGGACCTAAAACCCATCAAATTTCAACTTCCAGTAAGGATGCCTAACTGGAATTTAATGCCAGCACATGCAGTTTCTTAGAATAACCCATCATAAGCAGCATCGCATGAACAATATAAATTTGTAACAAAAGCCTAGACCACATTACACTAGAAGTTATTATAAGGTTTTGTATATCACAAGGAATCGGGATTACACAAGCTTACTTTTTAAACAGAGTATTGATTTGACTGTTCAGATTTTACTAGTAGCTTTTTTATTGGTAACTCTCCTAACATTTCTCTATAGCAATGTATGAGAGAAGTCAGGGTCCCCCAAAGACGCAAGTGAACATATTAAAGTCACCAACAATCTGTGAATGACAGCGCTGGGTCAGACTAAAGGTGCAGTGAACTCACTGTTCTGTCTGACATCAGTCACTAAATGACACTTAGGAAGAGGTTTAAGAACACAGCAAGGACTGTGTTCTTCTGACAAGAGACACTTTCCAGCCTCCACCAATCTACAGTTTACATCTGAATTGCAGTTTCAAGAGCCACTGGAGAAAAAAAAAATCCAGATCTTAAACACTGCCAATCACAGGACAAACTGATCAAAATGACTTTTTGCTTTCACTTTCATTTGCTTCACCTTTAAAATCACCTCCAGTGAGGAGCACCGCTAACACAGCGGTTTAATATTCTATACTACAAACAGACTACAAGTGACCTATTTAGCCTAAGTAACTCAAGATACTATGGAATTTCAAAAAGACTGGCTACAACTGCTTACTTGAGTAAGTTTCTGCACTGCACCTATGAGTTAACTGGCTGGTCAAATTTACCTCCATAACATCTTTAATAACAGGCGTCCACCGAGAAAGTTGAAAAGTTTCTTCTGAAGAACGGTCCCTTCTTGGGTGTTTATGCTGCTGAACAGCAGACTGAAAAGATTTTCAAAACATGGTTGTATTATGCAGTGTATTTGTATTTTTATACCAGTTAACAGCAGGTGGGAGGAGGAAGAGGAAATCAGTAGGAAAATTTAAAGAAATACCACCACCAAAGAACAACAATTAATACCTGCAGAATTCAGCATACACTAGAAATACTCATTTCAGAGACAAGGAGTTGAGTGGTTGGCACTCTCCAAAACCAACCAGCTTAGTCACCATCTGATGATTTGAGGGATTATTATAGAGGGAATATTATAGCTATCTTAATCAAGAATTATTCATGTTAATTGTTAAAAGTATTTATCACTTACACACATCATAAAAAGAAGAATTGCTAATAATGGTCCAATTCCCCCAGGGAGGGGAAAAAAAAAAAAAAAAGACCTGGATAATACTGCTAAGAGTTGCTGAAAGAGCTGTAAGGCAAGTGCTTGGGTAGTAGGAAATTACAGAATAAATAAATACATTCTTACTGAAGAGATAACAGGAACATCAAGGTATTTCCAATTTCTTATCATATCACTATCACTTTCTATTTGTACATTCTGGATCAGCTTGTCCAAGTTCTCCTGGGTAGTTCCTTTGATATAAGGAAAACACACAACTTAATTACCATGTGACTGTAAGACAAGTTTTGTCTCACACATTCTGGGCTGTTATTTAGTTCAGGATTATTTTGGGGTTTTTGGCTAGTCTACTTTAAGTTTAACATAATACCACATTTTAGATAACTTTTTTTGTTTAACGGTCCGTTTCTGAGACCAAAGCTTAATGCTGTTGCAGATTCCTCAGACCCATATTCTGCCAATTTCCTTCTCTAGTACAAATTCTCCCTCATTGACTTCATTTTCAGAATGCAATGGACATGGAACTCCCTCTTTAACACCTTCAATACTATATGAAGAGGAGAAAATTTTAAGATCCAAGCACATCAAAAATGTTAAAAACTGTACACTTGTACTGCGTGCCTTAGCTCCTTACCAACAGTATCTTTGCTACTAATTTGGGAGAAGAGAAGCTACAGAGGATGGACAGTATTTCTTTCAAACTTGGCCATCAAATCCAATATAGATGCTTAAATTAACTGAAAATACTGGATTATCCCAAAACTTGATTTAAATCATAGTACTGAGGAAAAAAAAATAATGTAGCTTATTATACCATTTGTGCTAAAGATATACAGAAGAATAGCTCTGATTTTGTCATAGCTCTCATGACTTTTGTTGAGCAGAACTGGAAGGAGGACCCTCATCGAGTCTTTTACTTTTTGACCTTCTGCATCAGTTCCAAGAGCCAAGTCCTAAATTGAAAAAAGAAAAAGTTATTTTAGTGAGCAGTCATTAAAAAAAGCATTGTTTTGCGTGGTCTGAAATTCATTTTTATGAAACCATAGATTTCAGGAAACAAACAAGCTGCATCAATTTAAACTCAGCATGAAAAGTCTTTGACATAATTATTTCAATAGTTACAGCATTAAATAACAGTACATGACACTTAAACATTTAAAACTGTTTGAAACCTAGATTTTATAACTATAAATTATAGTTTTTAACTTGAGATTGGTAGAACATTGTAATGCCTCGCCCTAACAGGTGCATTTCCCAGACATTTTAAAATAGCTTCCTTCTGCAGCACACAGTAAAGCAACTTCATAGATGATCCTTATACAAATCAACCACAAAGACAAAAATAACAAAAAAAAAAAAATCAAAGCTCTAAAAGCACCTCCTTTATTGGCAGTCTTGTATCTCTCACTTAGCTCTAACACTACTACCTCAATGAAGCAATCACAACAAGAGAGTCACGAAACACACTACTTTTGTCAGTTAAAAACAGGCATCTATTCCTGCAAACAAAAGTCACATTTGCACTAAGTTGTTGTTTAGATTTTTTTAAATATACCTGTTCAGTCTTACAGAGCCTTTCTATGTTAGATTTGAACTTGTTCATGCAATCTTCTGCTATGTTAAGATGGACAACTTGCTAGAAGAGGGAAAAAAAAAAAAGATAAAATTCACAAGCTACAATAACTTGCCTTTTTTTTTTAGAAAAAGAAAAACTAAAAACACATCAAGCAATTATTTTTACTGGTTACAAGAATCAATGCTTCAACTGTCCTTCAGTGCCACCATGCATTTCTTGTGCTTAAGCCTTCACTTAAAGGCTGAGCCCTATAATACCCTTCAAAATGTTAAGCTGTTACGCTATCTTCAATCTGCAAAGCACACAAATCACATAATTATTTTAAGTTTCCATTTCGTTGGGGTTTTTTTCCCATACTAAAATGAAACACCTGTAAACAAGTTTTCTTTAAAAAATTATCCAGTAGGTAAACATATTAATTTGGAGAAAAGCTATATAGCATACTTAACAGGAAAACAACAGAATAAAACTAGACTTCTAAACACAGAAAGTTATAGTGTACAAAATTATTTATCATTAAGTTGTAGTTACAAAAGAGTCCTTACCCTGCTAATCTCTTTACGATAGTGTGGCATCTTTTTCATTAACTGGGACAACGCAGATATTGATAACTGTGAAGAAACAATACAAGTTGAAAATTTACCCCCGAATATTTGACATGCCTATTTCCCTTCCTGTTGCAGCCTTGATCCCACGACAAAAAACTGCCATTGAGATAAGCCTCAATTTCTGTAATATAGGTCTATTAGTTACATAGATCTGATCAGCCAAAAATAATTTTGTTACTAGGGAAAACAACGTATGTTAAACCACTTACTTTTCCTTCTGTTGCTTTTCTTTTTGATGAAACTTCTTTCAAAAGTTTTGGTATTTCCCTGAAAAAAAAAAAAAAGCAAAACCATCACAGTTCTCAAGTCTTTTAAGATCTTCACTTAAAATCTTAAATGTGCAACAAGAATTTCTGAAAGAAAGTAAAAGCTTCAAATGCAGGTCTCCTTCAGAGGAGAGTGTTATTTGGACAAAGGTAGCTGAAGTTAAGCATGCTGTTTGTAGTACTTGCATGATGTCATTTGATGCAATAACGTGCTAGTACTTTATGCAAAGTAATCCCTTCAGATGTAAAAGATCTGAAGGGACGTCCCAGGAAATAACTTTATTTCCACTTTCCTCGAGTACTGTAATATTAATTAGATGGCATACCTCTATACATACTGTATTTTTGGAAGTATGTTTTCTTCCTGGCATCAATTGTTTAACAGGATGCTGTCTATATTGCAGACCACCTTCACTAATGCCTGTATTTCTATTTTCTTAATGGCTCAAATACACTCCCCTCTCAAAGTTTCTCAAAGAAACTTTTCTAACCGGTCTTTTTAACTAGTTTGTTATTTATTCACATACTCAATCACATCTGCAATATGCTTGTGCCGAATCTTCACCCAGAGTTCATCATCTTCCTCCAGAATTGCCTCACGTTCCTTCCCAGCAGGTCCTTCTGTTTTGTATCTTCCAAGAGAAAATTCAGACAGTTCTTTGGTTTGTGGTTTGTTTTTCCCCCCATCTCATTCTCATAACTGTTCAGAATATTAGTTGTTACGGTTTAATTGACATACACAGTAATTGCAGTACACAGTCACATACACAGGTTTTCACTTATAAGCCAAGCTATTGCCCTATAACATAGAATTTACATAAGGATTCTACAGATTACATCTTTGAACACAGAAGCAGTAGATGAATTTTAGAATGATTCTTTGTGGCAATAGCTTCTGGATATTCTTTTAAACCAACGGTAAAGAGTTCCAATCATACATTTACATGCACCTCAATTTCTCTTCCAGTGTGAACTTCCTTTTGCCTTCAAATGCAAATTGTGTGCAAAGCAAAACACATTCAGATTGCAAAGTGCAGATTTCTATATCTACTATAAGACATTTTGTAACTTTGAAGGGAAACAAAGTTCCATTCACTCACAAAATAGATTAAATAGGACAAATTACTTCACATTTACAAGAAACATGCTTCACAACATTACAGACCAGCTACTGTACTTTTCTACAAAGACAGAAAGAAACCTATAAAGCAAAACAACAATCATAGTATGTTACATGCTTACATTTACAAGAACTCACACAGTGCTGGCCAGAAAGCAGAAAAATAAATTTTAAAAATTTACAAGATAATTGTGAAAGTCAGATCATGACTACCTAGAAAACACACTCTTGCTACATTTTCATACCCAGCCAATTTCAGATTCATAGAATTCTCATTTTTCTACAGAAACATTCACTCAATGTTTCTGACAGAGAAGATATGTATTCCTGTTTGCTTAACTAAGCAATAAATTTTTTTTTTAAAAATGCAATTTGATAGACTCAAAACTTATCAAAAATGCTAATTAGATCCTACCTAATCTCAACTAAATGAGGAAGTTAAAAAGAGGAAGTTACAAATCCAAGAGGAAAGACTAATAATAAGTGAAACAATCCTTATGCAATATAATTAATGTTATATTAATGGTGGAATTCAGCTAGACGATTCCATTGATTTTATAATCAAGAATAAAGTGTTTAGATTTTTTTTTTTTAAAAGTACTTGCTTGTAAGTATCATTTTCAATTGGCAGCAGATCATATGCCATCGCCTGGAAGGTGAGCTCATGAAGTACAGTTGATACTGGGTCAAAGCCACGATCAATTATTATTAGCTGGGAGTGAGTTTTTGCCTAGAAAGCCATCAAATACACAGAAAGTTAAGATATACAGTACAAAATTAATGCATGTTAGATCTATTCATAGTAAGTTACAGCACTGCAGACATTAGAAAATAACTGAAAAACACTAAAAAGTACAATCCGAGTGTTTATCAACATAAGTGGAAACATGTTTATATTATAACCACAGCACAGTGGTTTTAAATACTAATTTTATGGCAATGCTCTTAGCCCATTGCAATGAATTCGGTAACCTCAATTAACAAACAAAAAGTGTAAAGAAAAAAAAATTAGCATCACACAAAAAAAGGCTTCCCACTGACTTCTAACAAATAAGCATATTGTTTGTATTTCAGAGTAAATCACCTATGCTAGGATACAGAAAAAAAAAAAAGTTGTCTCCAAACATTTAACTACAAATTTTATTTTGGAGTTTAGCATCAGGTGCACTTAATTTCTGTAGAAAAATGGAATGTCTCCAAGTCAGAATGGTTTACCCCATAATTCTGTATTTAGGCAGCTGCCCTAACCTGCAGTGACAGATCAAAAACACTATTTATGTGAAAGATTAATTTTTCTCCAGACTTACAAAAAAAGAGAAGCAAACGTTTTAGTTCACTTTCTACCTTTATTTGGCTTTTCTCATCAGTTTTGTAGTAGTTTTCAAGATTTTTTTCAACAAGCTGTGCAAGTTTGCTGGCTTTATCAGATGGTCCACTGGGAAAAAAAGGAAACATGCAAAAATAACTTAATTTCTTCATCAAAACACTAAAGTGCTACCTTTAAAACAGAAAGAACTCCCTAGATCGACCCTCTGGTTTCACGAGCAGTTTCTGAATTCCTTCTAAGTAGTTCCAATATATTTTCACTCTTACATTACAATTCCACTCTTTGAATGCTTCAGGTATTTCACACAGTAGAGACAACTTCAATCAAAAGATTGACATTAGCTGGCACGTGGCCCAACACCTAAAATTCTCACTCAGAGGTGGGAAGCAAGAAAGAAAAAAAGAAAAAACAGTTAAACAATTATTTCTTTGTTACCTTTGCATTGAATAAGGCACCACCTCACGTTACACCAGAGAATGAAATTCTCAAGCACAATTTCAGATGCCCACTTGGACTTCAAATACACTACTCAGTACTTTCTACGAGAGCTCAAGAGATTCTCTCCTCAATAGCTCTACTACAAATAAATCCTCATCTTATCAGCAGCAAAACTACCAACAGCAGCATTGACAGGATTCCACATGCTGTGTATTAGAATGCAGCACATTAGTGCTTCATGTTTAGTTCAGTAGGATGACAAGCAGTTCATAACAAAATAGGATATACTAAGTACTGTTATATGAATACACAGATATAATTCCCTGCTCTGCCTACACTTCAGAAATTCCTATCATTCCATATTTCAGATTTGTGGATTAAAAACAATTAATCCAGAGGAAGCTATGCTGCAGCTTCAAGCTATTCCCAAACAATGTGGGAAGTCCTAGAAGCGAAAGCAATTGAACTATGAAACACTAGTTTTGCCCCACCTTTTATATCTTACTCCTGGATTTTCATCTAGCGTGGCGCATAAGGTAACAATTTGTTCAGCCATTACTTGCATTACAGCATCTTTATCTTTTGTCTTTTCCAGAGTTGGACTATAGCAGCGGTAGAATGCATCTGGGACATTGAGAGTAAATACCTAC
>BJBW01017737.1:0-14342 GCA_004320125.1 Scolopax mira | reverse complement strand
TTGGTTCCCTCCTCCTTCAACCCACCCTTGAGATACTTGTAGGCATAAGGTTCCTGCACCATAGACCAGACCAGTCTCTGCAGACAGAAACATCAGAGTTCAGCTGCCAAACTTACAAGCCTATACCAGACCTGTACAAACTGCAATTTTCCAAGGGCTTATAAGTTGGCCGAATCTGAATGTTTTTCCACAGGAGCCACAAAAGACAGATGCATGAAACTAGGTTTTCTACATAACTGTATCACTGCCTGATCATGGTTTCCCTTTCCAAAGCACAATGGTACTACGTCTTCCCCAAGAAGCTGTTCTAGGAAAAAAAAATCCTAGAAAGACCTGAACAGCCAGAAATATCACTTCAGAATTAGACTGAGTAGCCATCTGGCACAGAAAATGTTAGCCCAAAAGGGTAAGGTGTCAACAAGTTACAGAAGATGCAAAAAAAAGGTGCTGCAACTCAACTCTGACATTAATTAAAAAGAACTGAATAGAAGAAAGGTTATTTTCTCCAGCTTAGCCCAAATACCACATATATATAATCCTTAGGGTAGTATGAGTCCGCAGTTCATGCTACAGGCCTTGAGAAGATGAGGTCACGCTGTGTAAACACTCTAAACATAGTTTATGTGTTTATGCAGGCTTGTTTGCTTGACTTGTTTATACAACACATTTGCAAACCATTGATCTTGCCAGCCCTTACCTGCCCAAGAAGGTACACTGAAGCATCCTCAGCTGAGTAACTTCACTCATGTAGTTAAGTGTCAACAAGATTAGGACCGAGGACTGGAATTTCAGTGTCAAATCTGAAGCACGCATGGAAAAAGAAGCATTAACAAGCTGGGATGTTTATATGCTCAGCACTAGCATCACAGTGAATGCCTGACACTTCCTGAAAATGACGTCATTTATAATTAACACTACAGCTGCAGATTCACCATCACTTAAAATTAATTCATTAACAAAGCTCTTTAGGAAATCCCATGGTTTTCCTGGGATAGACAGTATGGCTAGTTAAGTACATGAATATGAAATAAGTATGGTTTTTGATTGAGGTTTCTGAAAAAGAGAACACCTTGCCTATGCCTCAGCAGAGGGGATGGCATTGCTGGTGGCTGGGAAGTACATTAAAAACAATGCTGTCCCCGCAAGAGACGCCTGATCCCACTGCCCTGGCTGAGGCAATCCTTGCACAGCAATCTCTCATTCAGGGCCTCATCCTGTAGTCCTCACGCTTCTGGAAGAAACTTGGGGATTTCAGCAGTGTCTAAATTTGAAGACTATTCATGCAAGTAAGTGTCTTCAGGACCAGACCTGCCAGTGCAAGGGCATTCAAACCTGTATCAGTGTCTAGAGAGCATTAACTGCATACCACTGAAATCTAAGTCCTTTGGGATTTCCACCTCCTGCCCTGCTGAAAAAGAAGATGATGCTGAGAGCATATTGGACCTCACTGGCTAGAAAGCCATTGTGGTTGCAATGATGCAGACACCCTTGTTGGTAAGGGTCCTACCACTAACATGGCTGTATCTGCTCTACCACAGTAGAGGGAGAGCTCTCTAAAATGCTAACTTTTCTCAGTCTTCCTCAGTTAGTATCTGTTTTTCCAAACAACCTGCTTACAGTCCAAGAAGGAATAAGCTTCTTATTAAGCTGATAGATCCATCTCATTAATACTCACTCTCCTACAGCTCCAGTCAAGGGTGTTCGTAACTTCTATCACAACGCCACTTACATCACATTTAAGATTGCTACTGGAAAATATGTAGGGAAGTTCCCAGTTCAGACCTCTGGGCGGTGAGACTTGCCTGATCCATGTCAGGATCAGTCCTGTGATGTGTCAGCTCTTATACATGCCTCTGATTTTAAAAGAGTTGTTTAAAACCCCTTATTCACATCTCCCTTAAGGAATGCAAACCTCCTTGGAGATCTGTCTGAATAGCTGGAAGACATAGCTGAAGGCCAAAAAATTGCCCAAGCCTCATTTCTGAAGTCAGATGGGATTTACACCCTTAAATTACTAGGAAGCTTTTGAAAAATGTACTGTGTCATTGTCTGAACTGTGAGAAAGGCTTTTCTTTTAAATCTCTTTACAGGCTTGGAGAAGGCCTCCCCTTATTCAGGGGAAGCAAGAAAAGGGTTAAAGGCCTTATCTTGCCCTTCTCAGCTTCTTAACTTTCCCACTGATAAATTGCTCATTAAATCAAATTCCCTGAAGATGCCAAAGGGTATGGGTGGGTGCGAGTCTCATGGGTGCAGAGCCCCACCAAGTCCCATTTTAATGAGTGGAGGAGTTTCCATTGAATAAAATAGGATTTAGAGGGCCCCATAAAGAAGTTGCTAAACATCTGTTGGAGCTGACATTGCGGCCCACTTATCTGCAAGGAGCACACATGATGCATGCAAAGAGAGACACGGAGGGGGAGTAGGTTATGTCTCTCCTCTTTGCAAGGAAGGTTAGCCTGCTTCTCACTTATTTCATCCCAGTATCTGTATTTCAGCATTAATAATGGACCAACCTGCAAAAGGAGCTCATGGGAACCTGCTTGTGGGTTGTAACAAAGCTACCAGGTTTCCATCAGGGAGGCTGGGGGGAAGCTTCTCAAGGCAGAAGGGGGCTTTGAAGAGCACTTTGTTTAAAGTTGAAGTGCTGGAGACTGTTTTAAGCATTAATCATCCTCAAAGAGAAGTGCTTTGGCTGCCCTCCATGGAGGGAGGGGAGTGCACAGCAATTGGACCCTCAGCAGCTGCCAGGGAAAAATAATCCAGAAGGAACATGAATAAATAAAATACATTTTGCTATTCCTAATATTACACGGCTTTCTTCATGCTTTCCCTCTAACACTGTAATTCCCTTCCATCCATTTTCTGTTTTTCTGCCAGCCTCTGTCTAATGTTTTCCATGTTTCTTTTATTATTTTTTTCTTCTTTGTATTTCTTTCCTCATTTTTTTCTTTAAAGATCACAGCCTCTGCCCTCTCATTTTCTTTCTCATGGATCTTGACATGTTCTCACCATATTCTGTATCGCCTTGTCCATTTTTTAGTTTTTCCAATGGGTTGTTCTCTCTGTGTTTTTCTCTCTTTAAATCCTACATGGTTTTTTTCACCTTATCTGCATGTCTTTCCTCTTCCCCTCCATTGCTTAATTTTCTATTTATTTCTCTCGTTCAGTCTTCTTTTAAAACCATTCTGACATAGCTTCACAATACTTTGTGGACCTCTGAGCCTCTTTTATCTTATTTTTTTTCTCCACAAATATTTTATTTCATTGTCATCTTCCCAACTTTTAACAAAGAAAAGCCTTTGGTTCCAAACATTGCTTATGCTCAAATGGAAGAGATACAGCTACCTCTTCTGCAAGTCCCTCCCCATCTGCTTGCCAAAAGCAGGAACACAGGACAGGAACCCAGGTAAGGAGATACGGGCCATGGAAGGAAGGGTCCTCTATGGGAGCAGTGACAACATACCTCCATGTTTAGATCACATGTGCCCAAACCTTGTAGCGAATAAGGATATTACTGGGTAAGTGACAACTATAGCAGTCAACACACACAAGGAAATTCATTGCTAAATGATTATGAGTTTGGCTGTGGACTCTTTTCAAGTTATGCGATGCTGGTGCCTAAAGAAGAATGTGGCAAATGAACACAAAGAAAATATGTATAAGGCAGAGTTTTATAAAGCAGGATTCACCTATGTGTGGCTGAGCTCAATTACATCTTAAAGTCAGAGATGTCTTTTTTTCTCTGTATGTGTTTTTACACTGATTTTTGTGTTGCTAGTGACAGACAACGTAAAACAGATAGAATCATAGAATCATCTGGGCTGGACAGCACCTCCAAAGGTCATCTAGTCCAACCCCCCTGCAGTCACAGGGACACCCCCAACTAGACCAGGTTGCCCAGGTCCTTGTTGAGCCTCACCTTGAATGTCTCCAGGGAAGGGGCCTCAACCACCTCCCTGGGAAACCAGTTCCAGTGCTCCACCACCCTCATTCAAAAGAGCTTATTCCTAATAGCCAATCTAAATCTGCTTTTCTTCAGTTTAAACCCATTGCCCCTCGTCCTGTCACTGCAGGCCTTTGTAAACAGACTCTCCCCAGCCTTCCTGTAGCCCCCCTCAGGTACTGGAAGGCCACTATTAGGTCTCCCTGGAGCCTCCTCTTCTCCAGGCTGAACAACCCCAGCTCCCTCAGCCTGTCCTCATAGCAGAGGTGCTCCAACCCCTTGATCCCCCTCCTCTGGACCCGCTCCATCAGGTCCATGTCCTTCTTATATTGAGGGCTCCAGACCTGCACACAGTGCTCCAGGTGAGGGTCACTAGAGCAGAGTAAAGTGTGAGAATCACTTCTCTGGATCTGCTGGCAACACTTCTTTTGATGCAGCCCAGGATGTGATCGGCCTCCTGGGCTGCAAGTGCCCACTGCCTGCTCATGTCCAGTTTGTCTATCAGCACCCCCAAGTCCCTTTCCTCAGGGCTGCTCTCTAATAGATTTTCTACTGCATATAATAAACTATAACTGGACAGGAAAAATCCAGTGGTCTGCAGGCTCTGAACTCAGGATAGGCATCTTTTAGGCAAATACCCAAACATAATCCTAAGAGAGAGACCAGCTTCACTGAACTGGTCCCCTGCTTGGGATTTCACCTTTCCTACCCATTACAGCTGTCTTAGCAAAGTGGGTTACTCTCCACAGGAGACTCATTGGCCCAGGTAGTTTCAATCTTGTTCACTGTGGCTTTATCAAAGGCAAATCAAAGGCATCATTCTCAATGCTAGGATTTGGTTGTTGTTTTTTTTTTTCTTTCACCTCACACCCCATAAGTCCTTCCATGCTGCTATGAAGTATATTATTTGGCTTGAACTCTCGTAACCACCTTCCTCATCTTTGACATGTTATAAATACAGCCCCCTGCTCCAGCCAGATCCAGCTCCAGCTGGCTTGCTCTACCCTTTATTTTACAAGGAAAACTTCTCTGACACGTGACAGTGGCTCCAGGAGACTTGCAGGTGGCTTCTGGGGAAATGCTCAAATGAAGGAGGAGGACCAAGCTGTAAATCTGAGCTGAGGAGGGAACCTGTCTCTGGTCCATTGCTCCTGCTGCTCTCAGTGCAGCCAATCCCTGCTTCTCATTGGATTACTTTCAAGCTGTGAAAACAGCTGCAGTTGCAAGTTGCTGCTTGCCAGAGCTTAATATTTCTCCTACCTGTCCAGACATCCCATATAACAAGAAAGTGCTGATGGCAGCATGACAAACCTCTCTCTGGAGCTGATGCTGTGTAGTCGTGTCGCAGCCTCACCAGCGGGTTGGCTCTTGTTGACACTATGTTTTAAGGCATGGGGGGTGTGCAATGGAGTTGCCACAGCATGAAAAATGAAAGTAAAGATAGTGAATATTTAAAGAGCAAGGTTATTCTGGCTGTCCACTGAGGAGTGGTCCTTTTCTGCTGAGTTCATGTAGTGCACCATCTTCTTTAATTCGACCACCTGTAGCTTAATAGGTAAGAAAAGCGTGCTATGGCATAGGGCTCTCCATATGGACCCACCAGTATTTCCTACAGGTCTCTCACATGCTGCTAACTATTTCTGGGATATAGTTTGGTTTTTTTTTTTACCTTGAGTGATATCAGAGGGAGTGTCTCCGGTTATGGCTCTGGTGATAAGAGCCATGGCTGCTATTTATCCACAGAGGTTTCTTGATAAGAGGTGTACTTATCAAGATAGATAAACAGTGGCAGCCACTCCCCAGTGATGCACCCACACCTGCAGAAATTGCTCAGGATGTGGAAACTGACAGATCTCTGGTTTTCTGCTGATGGCTTAACTACCCTTAACCTACATGTGCCTCTTTCGGGAAAGATCCAGCAGTATAGCCACACCACCCAGAGATTTAATTGCATCTAAACCTTCATCTTTCGTATTACAATACAGTAGCAGCCACAGATTATTTTACTAAAAGGAAAAAGAAAAAAAACCAAAAAAAACCCCAAAAACCTTTGCTCATCTTCTCCAGGTAATGTCCCAGCCATGTTTCCCTATGACCACAAAGAGAAGTTTCTCACTAACCAGTCCTCAGTATCTCTCCTAGCCTCTTCCTTTCAGCAGCTGTATGATAGTTTAGAATGTGGCTGGGAAGTTCCCTCTAGGAACAGAGAGCCATCACAGCCTTTGTCTCCTCATCCTCTCCCTCTTCTTTGAGGCATTACTATTCACTCCTGGTCCTTTGTCTCCTTACTTGGGATGTGATTTAACTGTAATCCTGTTCCTTGTCTTTCTGCTCTCAGTTCTTAATGGCCTAGGTCTGTCTTTGGTCTCTTGTTCCAGCCTGTCCTTTGTTTGCCCAGACTATCCCTGAGGAACTGCATGCAGATGCACTGTGATGGTGACGACCTGCTAAACTGAGGATTGCCTCTGGCCTTAGAACTGGGCAGCAATGGAGCAAAGACAAACACTCCCCATTGTCATACTCTGCTTTGCCCCATTTCTCACCTTCCCTCGTGGACCAGAATAAGCAATTTTCACCAAAAACCGAAACAGAGCCCACCTACCTTGGAAGGTCATCACCATAAGAGAAATGTCAGTAGTTAATACTCCCATTTCCACCAAAATTGAGGAATTTGGATGAAAATATAAAACCCCAAACCAACCAGTGTTGTATTCCACATATAAACAAAGGGCACACCAAGCATTTGCCTCCTTACAAAGCAAGTATAAACACCCAAGTATTTGAGGGAACAGTTTGGTACCAGCATTGGCTTGCGCTAGTAGAACTGCAGGCCAATGCACATTCATCACTCTAATTTCATACAGCTGCATTATTTTCACAGTTTATGGTGGCACCATCTCATTTATGAAGTACACACAGCAGTTACACATATGGCTGTATAATTTTCAGCACTTCAAGTGCAATTAGTAATTTCACTGAGCTAACACTGTCAAAAATACAGGAGCAGTACACACCGTATTGCAGCTGTCCAAAATTTAAAGAGCCCTATATATGTGTACGCAACAAGTACCCAGCAGTTTGTGTGCTTGAATTTTCATCACTGGTTTTAAAACATTACCAGTCAGGTGAAATTCCCTGTCATCAACGCCTTTTCAGTGACTGTGGTTCCAGCCCTTCACTTATCTGTAGGATGATGAAAGCATGATCATGGGTCAAAGAAACACTGCTTCTTCCCTGCCCAGAGCCATCATGAAACAACACACCAATCTGAGCAACCTGGTCTCCTGTTCACAGATCAGGGGATAAAACTGGCCTTTGAGACATCTGTCCATAACGCTTCTTTTGAGTCATTTTCTGGTGCTGTTAAGTAACTCTTCCAATTAAGGATCAGTTTCCCAGGGAAAGAGGAATGCTGCTAAGTGGGCAGGCTGGGCAGAAGGAGAAAAATGATACAAATTTCATGGGCAATTATGCTTGCCAAAAAACGTGCCAGTTTGCATGTCACTGATTTATTCCTAGTGCAGTAGTCATTAGGGAGGGTACAACCACAGTGATAATGAGAGGCATTATCTTGTGCTGAGAGAACAGATTCAAAGCTCTGTTGCAGTCAACTTCAGTGCTGACTTTCACCAGCATTTGCACGCTAGCAACTTTAGCAAAGAAGTGGCTGCTATTCTAAGTTATGAGAAAGAGCAGTTGGCCTTGGTTCCTCCTAAGCTCACAAAGCACTTCTGAAAACCTGACCTTTCACGCAGGTGTTGAGCAACAGGAAACTGTGAAAATCAACTTTTCGGTGCTCCAGTTTCACAATATGCAAACCAGAGAGAATAAAAGCTACCTCCTGGTACCTTTGAAACCTTGTTTATAGTCTTCTAAGCTTTCTTCAACCTCTACATGGAAGGTACCACTGGGGCGTGAAGTGCAGTGAAGTTTCCCTCATCTCCCACAGCTGGTTCTGGGACCCTGAGAAGATGAAGTAGCCTCCAGGCCCCAAATCCAAATTAACAGATGTTTCTAGCAGTTCTGTCTTCCTCCTTGCTCCACAAAAGAAGAGATCGATCCTTATCAGCCCCTCCTACGCCTGGCCCAATATAAATGTAGTAAAATACTAAGACTGGGAAATGAAGGCCTGTTGGGGGGACTCTGCTGCCTTTAGGAACATTTCCCTTCACGTCCTGACAGAGCCTGGCATGGAGTCAGCTTCTGACACACAGGGGAAAGCATACACCTTTTTTTCTCTACTTTTTTAGCGGTTGTCATTAGTTTGGCTCACTTTCCCCTGCCACAGTGTTGACAGACATGCTGCTCACAGTACTCGGGCAGCAGCATTTCAACCAGCCCGTTCCAGCAATTTATGTTTCAATATTTACCAGCAACGCTGCACTACTTGGGCAATGGGCTAAGCAGCCATTTGTATTTCAAACCTTCCAGGACACACCACCCCCTTTTTTATAACTTCAGGTGGAAGCAAGAAGGACTAAACCCCTTCTCCCTTCCCTGTGTTCTTCCAGCCTCATGGTCTCTGAGTGGGGCTGGTTTTTCACTTTCTCCATCCTGATTTCATCTTCACTTTGCCTGTCTTTGGCCTTTCAGGACAGCTTTCACCAGACTTTTTTTTTTATGTGGCGTTTTAACATTTGTCTTACCTCATCAAGAGCAACTGCCTCATGCCAATTTGATTGTTTTGGAATTAATACGTTCTGACTTGAAACAAAGTAAGAGCATTGCCCCTCAGACTCTGCACGTGAAAGTTCACGTCCCCGGTTTCACGGTAAAAAGAAAAGTATTAAACCCCTGCACTACACTATGGTATTTCATTTTCTAGGCTTAAATCGGTGCGTTTCCTTCCTGCTCTGCTTATTGACTCATTTCCTTAAATCTAATTTGAGCTTGTTATTGAGTTTTAGCCTCAGACAATACATCCATAGTGTCTGTAATACCCATCAATCCAGCAGCAAAAGAGGTAGCAAAAAAAGAGGAAAGATTTTCATTATTTTCACAGGAGAGTACAAATTATTATTTTCTGATGCAAAACAAAGAGGAACAAGAGTGGATAGGACAGCCATGGACAGACAGCCATGGAACAGACTACATGTTTCTTCCACGGGGAACCTTACCTGTTACTCCAGTGTCCAAGCATGCCTTTTCACCCCCATAGAAATAACGAGCTGGATTCATGGAGTTTTCATCAGTCCTCTCTTGTAGTCAAGCGTGTTTAAAGATCCCTTATAAAAGAAGAACAGAAGCTGAGAGTGCTTTTTTTCCCAGGAGTTGGTGAAATAAAAGAACAGCTACTTTTCTCCTCTACTTTAACAAACATTTGGGGAGGTTTCGATATTCATCCTGTCTGGATCGCACTGGACATGTTACTTAAATGGAGTTCCTCTTCTTTTTTTTTTTTTTTTTAAAGAGCAAATTAAACATTTCTGTTTCTAATCCACCACAGCACAGATTTCAAAGGCAAATGTGATCTTGCTTTTCCATGCTCAGGCAGATATTTGCTCTGAGAAGTTTTTGAGTGTAAATACCACGGATATTGCAAATGTTCTTGATTCAAAACCACTTTAAAGCCAGCAGCTGTCTGGCTCCCTTATATCTGGTCCACGATTAAAGACATTTTTCTGTTGAATGCTTGCCCCTGGCTGCTTTTTAGCAAGTCAAGAGACTCATGTCCGATGAAAAACATTGTTACAGGAGTGGTTGGCTACTCAGCCTTAGCTGGGCTTTGCCCAAGCCCCCTGTGACCTGAGCACAATTTTCTGTCTGCAAGAGCACCTATTTAGATACTTAACTACGTGATTTTCAAGAAGCTGCTGTGGCTCTAGTTTTTTGCCCACACTTGAGCACAGATTTAATATTAAACTGCAGGCACCCTGCTTGATACTCACATTTAATTGCACCTGAACTGTCAAAATGCAGCCTTTGATCATGGTTGAGTTTCAAGTCCTCGCTTGCAATTAAGGAAGATGTTACAGGAAGCATCAAGCTGCATTTGGACTGGGAGTAAAGGAAGTCAAAGAACACAGGTGCTCTAGCAGCAAAAAACATCTGGGCTCCTCCCTTCCAACTTCAATAAACTGTGGATATGCACTGCCATGAAATAATGCTGGTTCAGTGTGTCCTACTCGGGTGCGCTCCCTTTTAGGATACCACCACCTCACTGAGTGTTGGGCTCATCTGAACACCAGTCAGTTCAGGCCCCTCCCTGAGATGCAATTTATTAGAAGCATTTCACAATTCAAATGCCAATTTAACATAGAGCAAGCTTTTCCTCTCTGTAGCTCTAGCAGCCTTTCACTACCATCAAAATACCCCAGAAGTGGAGGTGGAGCCGGACTGAAAGCTGTGGATGTCCCTGCAGATCTGGCTGGCTGGGGCAGGGGGTCCTTCCTTTCACTCTACCTGACCCACTGCCACCCCCCCTAAAACCAGAGAGAGGGTAGCCTCACAACTCAAATCTCCTCACCCTGATGACAGCGAGTTTGCCTTTTTTTTTTTTTTTTTTTAAAATTTCCCTTGTGGAGGTGGCCTTGGCCATCACACCCCATCTACTTGCATCTCAATTAATACAGTGGACCACAATCACTACAAAAGCCAGCCCAGGTTGCCCCAGCCTCAGAGGGCTTCTCTGGGGCATGTTTCCACACGCTACTGCTGGTTCATCTGAGGAGTTTGGGTTAAATGCAAGTGGCTCCCAGCCACTTTTGCATAGCCTGCCCCAAGGTGATGCTGGCTGCACCACAGAACCTGAGGAGTTGCCTCATCCAGCCAACCCAAGCCAAAGCCTGCAGGCTTCAGCAAGAGCAGTACCAAGTCCTTAGCCAAATAAAAAAAAAAGCATCAGCAACAAATAAAATAAGCATGGGGCTTCTGTACTAGCAGAGGCCAGAAAGCTTGCTGGAATAGCTGCCTCAAGGAGCTCTGCACAGGCAGATCAATCATGGCATTTTACACCTATAGCCAAAATTTTCCTCTGGGTTTCCCTGGCCCAGCCTCAATTCACTGTAATAGTGGCTGGGCTGGTATAAATGAGAAGAGAATTTGGCCTTTGCTGTCAAATGCATTTTTCATTTACAAGGTATTTTATGGACACTAAGTAATAAGCTCACGCTAAGGCCTGTGAGGGAAGTGAGGTGTTATCACACTATCTCTTTAGAGGAGCCAAAAAGGCTAAATGACGTGCCCAAGGCCAAAAACTGTCAAGGCCTGAGTATTTATGAGTCCTGGGCTTGTAAAACTTTGTCCCAATTACAGGGTCGGTCCCAGCTTATTTTCATAATGTCTTTACCCACAAATTCTGCATGAAGAAACAGCATTTCCACCATTATTTGGCCCTGTTTTCTGTGCATGCTTCCTTCTGAAATACTCTGAACCCAAGGCTCCAAGTCCAAATATCTGGTAGGAGAAAGCTTTATAAAAAAAAAGGCAAAAAGTGAGAGCTTGCCGAAGAGATTGATAAAAAGCCCAGCAACAACAAAACTATTTATTACTATTCTTTCCAGAAGAGACAGCCTTATCTCAGGGCCTTGGTAAGACAATCCGGAAAATATACATAGCAGTTTTGTCTAGCCTAGACTGCACTGCCAAAAGATACAACTTACTGTCCCTTCTGCCTGCTTAGCGAGAAAGGTATGCCTGGTCCTTGCTTCACGCTGGCAATACACGTTTCCCAGACCAGATGGACACCGTGGAGTTTATCAGCTCCTCCAAAACTGGCATGAGGGCCCAGCTGATTGCCCTTTCCCACGGGAGCCCCAAACCACAAAATGCACGTACAAGCAGAGGCGTGGCATGGCACACAACAGACGAAAACATATCCAGACTGGAGCCTCTTCCTGAGTCATGTGGATGCACATGACTTCTGGGGTCCAGGGGCCCCGTCCTTGGCGTGTGCCTCCTGGGCCACGTAGCTGCCGTTACACAAGTCACACAGCAGACAAAGAGCAAAGCACCAGCAGCAGCCAACAACAGCATCATCAGCTTATAAACCTTGATAAACAGAGATGAACAGCTTTTTATGGCAGGTAAAGTATGTAATAGTCGCTGCCTCATAGTTCTGTAGCGATAAATGGTATCTCCAATGCCAGCATGATGGCTTTCCAGGGGCAACCTGCCTTAATCGAGAATAAACGTGCCTTTCTGCCACGGCAGGGTCAGTCCTCTAGGAAGGGAGCCCACTCGGCTGTGCCAGCAGAGCTGCCATCAGTGCCTCCTTCCCTCCCGCCAGCCCTTCACATGCTAGCAGTCAGGACGATAGCAGTAATTCACCTCTAGCTGGAGATCCAAGAGCATAACAGTCACTCAGAGGAGGGGAGCAGCGGTGGGGTTGCAGGGAGAAGGGCAGGTTGGGATGCCATGGGAGAGGTGGCAGGGTGGTGTCCGTGCGAGGCAGGGCTCAGCCACCCTCAGCACACCAAGCCAGCTGGCACCGGCGCTGCACCAGGGAGAGCCAGCATCCCAACTCTGCTGCTCTCCAGGAAAAATAATTCCCCTGGGTAGGGCAGTGGGACAAGATCTCATTTTTTTTAGTGATCCTGAGAAACTCTTCCCTTTCAGGGAGGTGGGGGCAAGGTGTTCTCAGAAGCCACTGAGTGCTAGCAAAATGCCCTGGTGATGGAGAATTTCTCATAGTAGATTTGGTTAAAGGCCCTTGCACTCTTCTGTTGCCCCAAAGGAGAAACATTACCTAGAAGTCTGGTGCTTTATACATCAAAGGATGTCAGGGGATTTTTTTTTCTTAGATCTCTCTGAGGAAAATTAAGCGAGACGTTTTCATAAGAGAATAGCAATTTAAAATCCACTTCAGAGTTGTTGAGTGAAGAAGATAGGATCCAAAGAGAGGTTTAAATAAAAGCACCACTGGAAAAAAAACAACAAAGAAAAAAAAATATACAGAATATTTGTTCCTCAGGGCATTTGTTTTCCCTTTTGAGATCCTTCATGAGCTGTTCTGATGTTTGGCTTTTGACTCATGTGGTTGTTCTCAGGAAATTAAACACCATACCCCCAAATTTTCTTTACATGAGCATAAGGTCTGCCTGTAAATCTAAGCTGTCTTCACATGTCTTAGTGAGCATATTGCATCTCCTACAATTATCTAAATAAAATGCGCATATCTGTAAACCAATTGGCTCTTACACCATTAACTCGGGTTTTATCTGCCTGTTGTTAGGGACAACCACATGTCACGGATGGAAAGCCAGGAGTTTTGTGATGTACAGCGTAAGGGATTCATTAGTTCCTGAGCATTTGACCTGATCCATCTCTAAACAAAAGGCCAGATTTTAAAAGGGCAGATCCTCAGCACTTCCTAAAATTGCTCAAGCTTTCTTTACAGTGTCTTAAACTAAGGCATTCAGTGCAGAACTACACATAGCCATACGAAATTGTAGTCTATGTGTCCAGATAAAGGACTATTTTTTTTTCTAATATCAGACCACAAACACTTGTATGACCACAAAAAGAATCCAGAAAAAAACAAGTTTTGCTGAATAGGATGAAAAGACACAAGAAGGATGAACTTGGTTGAAAATACAATAATTATACAAACAATAAATGCATACATAAATATACATAAAAGGAAAGATATCCCTAAGGCTTGTGGTTATTTTCTCAAATCCAAGAAACACTATAAAGGAAAAAATTTTAGAATTTGCCTTTTTGTCCTAGGGCCTGAAAGTAAAACTAGTAGGTAGAACAGAAAAAAGAACAACATTTCATTGAATAACCCCCAAATACATTAAAAGCAATCATGCAAAAAGATTGGCAGATACATACGTGTCAAATTCAACTCTTATATTTTCTTCATTTGCAACAAATCATGTTGCTTCTATAAACAGTAGAAAAAGTTTGTGGGTTTTTTTTAAATCTTTTCAGCCAGTGGTGCCTGCTCAAAAATAATGTCTATTGTGCTGTTTACATCATGGCTGCACAAGGCTGTTTCCTGAGAGAACGGCTTTGAGTTGCCTGCAATCCCCAGCAGGACAGGATATAGTGTATTACTGTCAGGATGCACCAGGCTACGTGCAAGCGGGCAAGACTGTTCCCAAGTCTCTGGGTCAGCTCAGGCAGAAAACAAAAGCTAGTTTAAAGTGGCTTTAAAAGTTCCAAAGAGAAAGATCTGGGGGTCTTGGTAGACAGCAAAATGACAATGAGCAAGCAGTGTGCTCTTGTGGCCAGGAAGGCCAACGGAATCCTGGGCTGCACAGGGAAGAGCATGGCCAGTAGGTCGAGGGAAGTCATTCACCCCTTCTACTCTGCACTGGTGAGGACACAACTGGAATACTGCATCCAGTTCTGGGCTCCCCAGTTCAAGAGGGACAGGGAACTACTGGAAAGAGTACAGCAAAGAGCAACAAAGATGATTCAAGGATTGGAGCATCTCCCTTATGAAGAAAGG
>BJBW01017725.1:0-54140 GCA_004320125.1 Scolopax mira | reverse complement strand
GAGCAGAGTCAAGTGGCAGAATCCCCTCTGGATCTGCAATGCTTCTTTTGGTGCAGCCCAGGATGTGATTGCCCTTATGGGCTGCAAGTGCCCACCTCCTGCTCATGGCCAGCTTCTCATCCATCAGCACCCCCAAGTCCCTTTCCTCAGGGCTGCAAGGGCAGGAGGGTCCTGATGGGTGGGCGAGGGGGGAGGTAGGGTCAGACAGTGGGAAGGCTTCCTTGACAGCAGCGTGACTCCACGGCTGTGTCCTTCGTAGACCTTCTGGCGATTTCTGTTCCGGAAGAACCTGCCGCCTGGTTCCCTCTGCCAACTGGACTACGCCGTGCTGGGCCTCGGGGACTCCTCCTATCCCAAGTAAGCAGTTCTCTGGTTCCTTGCCTGTCTGTGGCAGCAGCTCCTACAGCTCCAGCTGCAGGCGAGACCAGAGGGGCTGGAGGATGGAGGGGGTAAGGGGAGACAGAGCCTGACTCTAGAGCAGCAGCTCAGATGAAATGTAATTCCCACCAGCCTTAAAAATCTTCGTCCTACCAGCCCATGTCCCCTCTCACACTCAGGAATTGGGCTTCTGCCCATATTTTTCCTCCTTGCCTGTTCAAGCAGATGCTTTGCTGCAGTGTGTCAGACATTGTTTTTCAGTCAGTTGTTACAGCCGTTCAGTTCTCTGAGTTGGAGGAAAGCCTGTGCCACAGCAATTTCAGTGGACCAAGCCAACAGCCAGCATGAAGCATAGAGTTTTAGGTGGCAGATGGAGCCATTGATCCCAGTTCTCTCCCAAGAGATTGTTCCCATGTGCTTTATAGAGCTGTAGTGGGAGGTATGGGAGCGTACCTGAACTCCATGGGGGGCTGAGGGCTAGAGGGAAGGAAGTGTTTCTCTGCCACTGGATGAGGCCTCTGGAGAAAAGGTGCCCTGAAGGGAAGCTTGACCTCCCTGAGTGCTTTCTGGTAAGCTGGGCACAGCCTGTGTCCCAGCAAGTGGCAGCCAGCTGCTTCCCTGAGTTGTCCTAGGAAGGAGACCCAGACTGGACAGGGCATGGGGCCAGGTCATTCGTGGTGGCTCTGTCTGGACCTGCCTCTGTGCTGCTTCAGCGTAGCCATGGCAGCCTGTGCTGGCTCCTGTAGCCAGTGCCTGCTGTCCTGGAGCAGCCCTGCCCTCTGCAGCTGCAATTATTCTCTGCTCAGGTTTAATTTTGTTGCGAAGAAGCTGCACAAACGAGTGCTACAGCTTGGGGGCAACCCTCTGCTGCCGGTGGCATTGGGAGACGACCAGCATGACTTGGGGTAAGAGCCCAGTGGATGGGTTTGGGGGGGAAGCCCTGGAGTGCACTACACTTTGGTCCTCGTGCTGATGGCAGGCCTGTGTATGCTTTACCCCAGCCCTGGGGACAGCAGCTGCCTGTCCAGCAGCAACCAACATGGGTCTGCTCCTGTGCCCCAGATGTGACCAGCAGCCTCCTGCTGCTCTCTGTGAACATGCTCGTAGCTCTTCTGTCCCAGCACCTGGGTCATTTGCTTCTTCAGGGTGTCCCACAACCCCCAGCATATGCCACAGTCTGTTGGCTCTGCTCCAGTCATGTTCTGCTCAGGGGACAGTTGTCACACAGCCGTGTACCTGCAAGCGTTACAGCGTGTGGCTCGGGGGTCGGTGACTGCCACTGACTGGGCTTGGGGGTTTGGTTGTTCTGTTCAGCCATCAGTGGTTGTGCCCTGGAGGGCAGTGAGTGCTGAGAATGGCTGAGACCTGTTTCCCCACCTGAAACTGGAAGGGAAGGACTGCCTGGACCACGGAGGGGGAGCTGAGGCGGTTTTCCAGGGGCAGCTCAGCATTGTCTGGGTGCATGGTAACAGCGCTGGAGCATGGAGGGGATGACCCAGGAGTCACAGCTTTGCTGCAGCCCGAATCTTTCCTCTTGCAGGCCAGATGCAGTGATTGATCCATGGCTCCTGGCCTTATGGGACAAGATCCTCACCTTGTATCCTCTCCCTCCTGGCCTTGAGATCATCAGTCCAGATGTACGGTGAGTGCAGAGGGTAGGCAGGTGGTGCTGTGAGATGCCACGCTTCCTTGGCAGTTCTGCAGGTTGGTGCTATGCCCTGCTTTGACCAGATCGTGGATATGGAGGGAGATTTCAGGCCTCTCCCTGCCTCAGGCCTCTGACACTACAGCAGCAGAGGAGCTGTGACATGAAGGTACCACACTGCATTTCTTTTCTCCCCACAGCCTGCCCCCAAAATACACCCTGCACTACCTGGATGAGGAGTCCCTGCACCCCAACGGTGTCCCACTCCAGCCGACAGCACCCAGGGCTGTGGCCTCTGAGCTGCATCCCTTTGCTGCCCGGATGGTGTCCAATCAGCGGGTCACAGCAGAATCTCATTTCCAGGATGTCCGGCTCATTGAGTTTGATGTCACGGGCTCAGGGATCATGTAAGCATTTCCCTGACTCCCCTGAGCCTCACTGTGTGGAATCGCGTGTCCCGTAGCCTGCCTTCCTCTTCCACCCCCCTTACTCTGTGATACCTGAGGGGGCGGCCTCATCAATGTGCTCCTTGCTCCGCTGTCCCCCTCCGTGACAAAGGCAGGGGTGTGTGGCAGAGTGGGTCTTGCTCTGGACCAGCCTTCTTTGCCTTAGAGAGCAGAACATTAGTGACACTGGCAATGTGGCTGAGCTGTGGGCTGTCCTGTAGCGCGGGGGCTGGTGGGGACAGTGGTGCTGTGCCCCTGGCCTGGGGCTGCGCTCAGCAGGTCCCGCTGCATCCGCAGGTTCAGTGCAGGAGACGTGGTGATGATCCAGCCCCAGAACTGCCCCGAAGACGTGGAGCAGTTCTGCCAGCTTCTGCGCCTGGATCCTGACAGACGCTTTGTGCTGAAGCCCACAGAGCCTGGTAGGTCCTGCCCGCTGCTTTTTTCCCTCCCTGCCAGGACCGGGCAGCTCCCTGAGCTCTGGCCTAGCCTGGAGCTCTGCTTTTCCTTTGCTTTAGACCTGGGAGTGGCTGATGGATACAGGACCTCAGCCTGTCTCACAGGGTGGGGGCTCTCCTTTCCTCCCAGTGCTCTGCGTGTCTGGATCCCACATTAGGGCCGGTGCCAGTGGGAGGAACCCGGCGGAGTCCAGCCTGTACCCATGTCTTTGCAGCCCCCAGCCCAGAGAGTGAAGGACCCTGCAGCCCCCAGTCCAGCCCAAGACCCCAGTGGGGTTGTTCACACCCCTGTCCCATCCTGGGAGGTGCCAGAGCTGCGGGGGCAGCAGGCAGGTGATGCTCAGGTGTCCTGCCCCTGTCCTGGCACTGAGCTCTCCTGCTGCTTGGCCCTGCAGGTACGTCCCTCCCTGCCCTCTTGCCGCAGCCCTGCACTATCCGGTACCTGGTCACCCACTACCTGGACATCTCCTGTGTGCCACGGCGCTCCTTCTTCGAGCTGTTGTCCTACTTCTCTACGAATGAGCTGGAGAGGGAGAAGCTGCAGGAGTTCAGCTCTGCACAGGGCCAGGAAGAACTGTACAACTACTGCAACCGGCCCCGCCGGACCACTCTGGAGGTAGGTCCCACCGACCCGCTCCGTGAGGGCTGTGCCAAGGCATAAAGCACCCAGGCAGATGATGAGCCATAATTTCTTGGCTGGGGAATTTCATCTACTTCACACACTTTCTGTGGTGTCCTTGGGTTTCCTCTGGTGATTAAGACCTGCTCCAAACGCTTTCGGTTCTCTGTGCTGGTCCCTGTGCTGCAGCCTGGGGTTGAGGGGAAGGAGGTGGGATGGGGCAGTGCTGCCTTTGGGTAAGGCCAGCGTGGCACAGCAACGTGGCATGGTCTGTGCCACTCTGAGGAGCGGGCAGGCTGCCCCCTGGGGTGCCCTAGGTCTCACCCTCCCTTGGCTCTGCAGGCCCTCTGGGACTTCCCTCACACCACGTGTGCCATTCTGCCCGACTACCTGCTGGACCTCATCCCTCGCATCAGACCCCGCGCCTTCTCCATTGCCTCCTCCCTGCTGGTGAGAGCTCAGCCCTTTTCGGCCTTGTGTCAGGCTGTGAGTGGAAGGTCAGGCAGGGCCAGGGCTGACCGTTGGTGCCATGCATGCCACGGATGTTCAGGCTGTGCTTCCGGGCCCTCTGAGCACCCACAGCACACCTGAACCCCAGATCTGCTGTGAGCACGTGGCGAGCTGACGTGCTGGATACCAACCTTCGTATTAGGGCACTTGCCCTCCTGCAGCCCTACAAGTGCTGGGGCTGGCACAGAGCACTGCAGAGCTCTAGTGTCCTTGTTGTGGGGACTGGTGGGCCGTGGGGACTGGGAGCTTCCCTGGGTGGTGTGGCCATGGGGAGGAGGAGTGCTGCTTCCTGCTGCTGCCGGGAGGTGGCAGTGGGATGTGGCCCAGGTGGCTTGGCAGATGTCAGCCCATGCACGGGTGGTGGTTGCCCTTCATGGGGACCTCAAGGGTTGGACAGTCTGTGTCTCTGTTGCCAGCTGTGCAGAGCATTCCTGCAGCTGTGCTTCTCTGGAAAAATCCCCTTTCCCCATTGGAAAGATTTTGGGCAAGGGTATGCTCCATTCTATGTCCAAGTGGCTGTCTCAGGCTAGGACAAGTGTTGCAGACACCCTGGCAGGAACTGGGCACAGGCTTTGTCACTGGAGGAGGCACTGGACTCTTCCTGCTGACCTGTGCTCGGTGTCTTCTAATTTCTCATGGCTCTTGTCTGGACACAGGCTCACCCTGACCGGATCCAGATCCTCATGGCAGTAGTGCGGTACAGGACGCGGCTCAGCAAACCCCGCCGGGGTCTCTGCTCTACCTGGTTGGCTTCTCTCAACCCAGAGCAAGGTAATTGCTTGGACTTTGTGAAAACCCCATGTGCTTGCCACAGCACACACAGCTGATGCCATGGGAGCTGTGTGTGTCCTGGCCACATGCTGGAGCTGCTTGGACCCTGGGCCCCACTGCAGGGAGTGGGGGGCTGAAGTCCACTGGCTTGGCAGATGGGCTGAACTCAGAGTAGTTGTCCTTCCTCGCTGCTCCCATCCTCTTCAGAGCATGGTGGGCTCCTTCAGCTTGCTGTGAGCACCCTGAGCTCCTGGTTTTCTTCCAGCTGCTCAACACTCCTCTTCCCAGCACAAATGTGCCTTACTGACCACTCCTGGTGTCCTGGAACTGGTAATGCTCTGACAGCTGGAAACCTCCTGCCCCATAGAACCAGTTCTGGGAAGGATTGTCCTTCCTTTGAGCACATCCATCCTGTCATGTGAAGCCTGTACAATGGTGGTCATCTGCTCTAACCACAAAACCTCTCTGTCTGAGTCCCCAAGCAAATGTGAAAAGCTCACAGGGTCTCACTGCTGCAGGATGGTAGAGAATTGCTCTGTGTGACTCCAGGGAGAGATTGTGTCTTCTCTGAGTACCCAAATCGGGATCTGCTCGCCTCCACCACTGACGTCCTTAGCACCGGCTGTGTGAGGACCAGTTGTGTCCCACAACTCGTGTTGTGGGGCTCTTGCCTTGTTCTGGGGTTCACTCAGGTACTTGCAGAGACCATGCTGAGATGGCTGAAGTGCTTTTCATACGCACATAGTGTCCCTGTGGCAGCCGGGGTACCTCGGTGCCAGGGTTGTTGTCTCTGGAACGTCCCGGAAGAGCTGGATGCCTGGCTGGCCCTCTGTGGGGTGTGACCGGTGCAGTGGGGTGATGCCAGTCTGTTTGTTTTGCAGGTGATGTTAGGGTGCCTCTTTGGGTGAAGAAAGGAGGAATGAAGTTCCCAGCTGACCCTGACACCACCGTGATCATGATTGGCCCTGGGACAGGGGTGGCACCTTTCCGAGCAGCGATACAGGAGCGGGTGGCACAAGGACACAGAGGTGAGAGATGGTCCTGGGAGGGACATGGGGTGTCCCTTGCTGTAGGCAGGTCTGCATTCAGCAGGATGGACTTGGGGCTCCTGAGGGTTTGGACAGGCCCAGGCTTTGCTGTGTGTGAATGGGAGCAAGCTGGGCTCCGGGGCAGGTGAGGACCAGAGCCCAGTGTGTGCAACCTGTGTGGTTATGCACAGGCTGTGCTGCAAGGCTGCTCCCTGGGTCAGGGCAGGGCTCTGCAGAGACTATTTCTTGGCTGTCGGTGAGTGGAGGTGGGTTGTTGAACCCATCTTCTGCTCCATAAGGAATTGTGCCTCTGCCCTTGACCCATTCTCATTCCCCTGGCTCAGCTGTGGCTCTCAACAGAAAGCTGAGGCTGTTTGAGGGGAACAGGCAGCTCTTCTTGCCCTGCCTGCCCTGCTTCCTGCTTTTGCAGCCCACAGGGGCCTCTGGTTTGCCACAAGCCACCTGGCTTAATGGTCACACGGTTCCTGAGTCTTCCTGGCTCTTATCTGAGGTCGGTGCTGTCAGCCAGACCTGGCAAAGAGGTGACAGCCATAGAGGCACCGATGGTCCCCAGCATTCACAGGATGTTTGTCCACCCAGCACAGCCCTTCTGCTCTGCTCTCTGCAGGGAACTGCTTGTTCTTCGGCTGCCGCCAGAAATCCAAGGACTTCTACTGCCAGGCAGAGTGGGAAGAGCTGGTGGCAAAGGGCTTCCTGACACTCTTCACGGCCTTCTCCAGGGACCAGGTTAGTGTCTGGTGGAGGAGGGTGGATACAGAAGCATCTCAGGCAGCACTGATGAGGCTCTGCCAGTGTTTCTGGTCCCTGTACCTGTTGGCATGGCCTGTGGAAGGCCTGATGGGGAGGCACTGTGGTCAGCTCGCTCCCCCACACCACCTCGATGCTGGCCAGGATCCCCAACAGTACTGCAGTGGTGCTGCCCAGCCAGAACGTGTCTGCCTCAGGTGCTCGATCAGGGCTGGCCTCAGATAAGGCATTAGCCAGCTTTGTTTGGCCGGACCACGTGAGTGATAAAAGGCTCCCAAGCCTCTCTGGGTGGGCGAGTCACCAGGCAATAACCTTTCCTAGTTGAGTGTCACCCTTCCCACTGTGTCCCCCTGATCACTGCCTGAAGCTGAGGAGCTTGGCCTCTGTGCCAGCTCTCCCTGAGCCTCAGCCTGCACGGAGGAAGCTCCCTGGAGGTACGAGCACCCCCACAAACTCAGCCCCTCACTTTCCTCCCATATTTCCCAGGCAGTGTCTTTGGTGGGCAGCTCTCAACCCCACTCTGGGATGCAGGGCTTTTTATGTGGCCAGAGAGGTTCCATGAACTGAGACTCTGTTTCAGTGCCTTCCCCTGTGCTTTGATGGCACTGAAAGCTCAGCCTGCCTTTGAAGTAGAGAGATCTGATAAAAAGAGTTGGTGAGAATGGGAATTTCTAGGTAGCTCAGCTGCCCTGGTCCTTTTCTCCTGGCAGTGTGCATGCATTGACATGAAGCCAGCATCTTTTGTCCAGTCACTTGTAAGGCATGAGTTGAGTGCCTCTGTGAAGCCTTTCCAAGTCTTTGATGAAGAGGAGCAGCGCTGCAGAGGTTCACTGGATGACCAGCCTGTCTTTTTTCTGGTGGCTCACACAGCAAAGGGGGGGCCTGCTGCTCCTCAAATCTGGAGTGGCCCCAGAGCCTCCTCCTGCCCTTGGAGACTCTGGAGGGATGGGACTTGCTTCAGGGTGTACCTCCTGATCTCTTCTCTGCTTGTTTTGTGGGGTGAAGCAGTTTGTCCTAAGGGTGTTCTGCCACCAAGTCCTTGCAGTGCTGCCACAGGGAGGCGAGTGGGAATGTGCCACATTGGGCTATTGTACCTGTGGCTCTAGGAGGTACCACGGCTGTTAACTCATAAAGTTTGTTTTCAAAGAATCTGCAGAAGCTGGGATGTTCCACAGCTGAGCAGGATTTCCCTCTTTGCTCTGTAAGGTCCCCTTTGCAGTGACCTTCTGTCACATCACGTCTGCCCCCTGGTGCAGACTGATTGATCCCAGCCTAATGCGCCTGTCGCTAATTCTCAGCAGGATGCCCCAGGGTTTAGCTGAGATGTCGTGACCCAAGTGTGTCACTGGGGTGCTCTGGTTTCTAGGTAGCTGCAGGTCCTTAAACGACCTGCTCGGAGCCCTAACCTCGTCCGCAGAGCTTCTGTCAGCACTTAGCTGATTAATGTTAATGATGCTGAATCTGAGCGACCAGCTGCTGTGTCGGTGCCTGCGAAGGGCTTGCTCACCTCCTGTGTGGCCAGCAGCCAAGTTGGGGCAGTGGAGCTGTGCCCGGGGGTGCCCTGACTCTCCAGTGGGATACAACCAGTGGAGCTGCATGGGACCTGCTGCCGCACGGTGACTGCCTCTCGTGACAACCTGGGGCTGGGGGCTGTTCCCACACGGTGTGCAGGGAGCCTGAGATGCAGCGAGGGCCTCGCTGCCTTTGGGGCTGGATGGGAGAGAGGAGGACGTGGGGCGGAGGCTGCGCCCGCGGCCCAGCTCAGCGCTGTGCAGAGCCCGGCGTGATGGAACACGCTGCAGAGAGCCTGGCCTCCATCACACTGTCACCTTTGTCACGGAGGAGGAGGAGGAGGAGAAGCTGTCTGGGCCCGAAGTGAATTCAGGCACGTTGGCAATGGTGTTCCTCTTGGGCAGGAGCCAGAGCCGTAGGCAGTGAAGTCTTGTGGATTAACCCTTTGGGGACTTTCCTCAGTTGGGCTGTGCTGCAAAACAGCCAGTTGTATCCAGTCCCTGGTGGGACCAAGGCTGTGTCTCAAGATTCCTGCCCTTCTAAACTGTTTCTGGCCTCCAGCAGGTGACAGGGCTGGGAGGCTGTGGGGAAGGGTCTTTGCTCTGTGGGAGCCCTGGCACAGGTGTCACCGAGTCTCCTCTGCCCATGCTGGGAGAGCAGAGGGGAAACACTCACAGGGACTCCTCACCTCATGACCCTGGCTGTTCACCAGAGCTGGAGCAGGCAGGGGGCAGCCAAAGGATTTGGGGGCACATTCCCTACTGAGGCTCCTGCTGTTGTACCCGTCTCCCTCCAGCCTGTCCCAGAGCACTGACATGAGGTGTGGGGATCCCCTTCTCTGTAGAGTTGATCCAGCTGCTTCTCCCAGTGCCCCCTGCTCTGGGGAGGGCTGTGCTGCCCCAGACTCTTGCAAAGACCTCCTGAGAATGGTCCCCAGGTGCCGGGCGTGCAGCTGGGGCTGCTGCCTGGGCTGGTGGGCTCAGCACCGTGTTTCCCTGCAGGAGGAGAAGGTTTATGTTCAGCACCGCATCCGGGAGAACCGAAGGCTGGTGTGGGAGCTGCTGAGCAGCAGGAGTGCTCACATCTTCCTGGCTGGGTGAGTGAGAGGTCTCTGCACCAGGGCTGGGGGAGTGGGGCTGCACATCACACCATCTGGCATCAAGGCGTCTGCATTTCCTCAGCTCAGCCTCCAGAGGAGCACACCCTGCACCCTGGCAGATCTCTGGGGGCTGCACTGACCACTACAGAAGGACCTGCTCTTTCCTTCTCACCATATGTCCCGCTCCACAAGCCCTGGGCTGAGAGGGCTGTTTCTCATCTACAATGCCCTCAGGTGAGAAGGGGCAGAGCTGGCACTGTGGAGAAGGTACTTCAGCAGACACCCTGTGCCCAGCCCTCCGACTGCCAGTGCCTGTCACCAGCATCACCTGAAAGTGGGCAACCTGGCCTCTGACCCATGGCAAATGCATACGTGGGAGAGCCCTGGCCTCTGTTCACACGCATTGGGGCTTGCTGAAACCAGAAAAAAGGCTTATGCGATTTCTGTGGCTGCTCAGATGGGCAGGAGGCTTTTAAAGCACAATATTTTAAAGCACCAGGGGCACTCCACTGGTGCTGAGGCTCATGAAAAACAACTTTTGGTTCCCTTGGCACATTCTGGCTGGTTCTTCATACCCAAAACTGCTTTCCTGGCGCAGGGATGAACCATGTTGCACTATAGCCCCCCTCCATTGACAGCACAAGGTGGTTGGTTGCCTTAGGCTGACAGGAAATCTCAAGCCATTAGCCAAAAGTGGGGTCTGGCCTTTGGAGGTGGAACATCTGCAGCTCTGTTCATGGCTCTGTGGCTGCTTTCCTGGGCAAAGCCCTCAACCTGCCTGCCCTTGTTGCTGCCTGTATGGCAGGGAGGAGGCCACTCACCTGCTGCCTGGGGCGAGCATTGTGAAATGCTTTTGGGCTCCTGGAGCTGGTGAGAGGCTGGCAATAGCCTTTGTCGTGCACCCCGTGACCTGGAAAGCGCTGTGCAAACCTGTGCCGTGCTGTTGACATGAGCAACAATCGCAGGAGGCTCTTTCCTGCCTGTCCTGCACGAGAGCAGGAACTTCCCTGGTGCCTCGGAGGGCGAGACTGGCCTCGCCACATTCCTGGGAGAAGGAGATTTTTGTTTATGGTCCAGAAAGCAGAGGCCAGGCCGCCCACCACCTTCTTCATCGCTGCACCAGCGCTGCCGCCCGACCCAGTGTTCCTCGCTGCATCACGGGGCTTTCTGGAGCACTTACCCCAAACTGATGATTCCTACCCACAGATTTGGGGTTTAGGTTTCGTTTCCTTCATCAAACTGCAGTTGGGACGTGGGTTTGTGTCTCCATCTATAGCCCAAATGCTGAGAGGGTTGGGCAGCGGTTGGGTGACCACTGGGCATGGTGCCCTAATGGCTCTGTTCTCCTTACATCCTCTTTTCTAGTTTCTGGTGCTGATGGAGACACTGTGGGAGCTTCCAAAAAAAGATCAGTGTCTTGGAAAGAGCAAGGCTTGCACAGCTCTCCCCATTGCAGGAGTTTGGGTTGGCTGTGAGGGTGGTGTTTTGGATATGGGGATTGCTCCAAGACCCATCTCGCTGGGGTTTTTGTCCCTGGCGTGGGGTGGCCCTCAGTCCTGATCAGGCAGGTGGGATCTGAGCACCTCATCCTTCTTGTAGAAGTGGCAACTGTCCTATCTGCAGTGGACACTTGCCCACACCACGTGCAGCCTCAAAATGCCCCCCCCCCTTTTTTTTTTTTCCCTAAAAATTGTATTCCCAGCTTCAGCCATGCTGGGGGAAAGATGGGGGAAGTGAATCTGGGGCTGTGTGTCCCTGAGAAGCAGCTCTGGGCCCTGTACAGTGTGTCTGGCTTCCCGGGCCCTTGCTGGTGGGGCAGGCTCTGGGGAGCCAGGGCCGTATCTCCTCTCTGATTGTGCCCAGCTTATCTCACCCGGGCCCATAAGGGTTGAAAATGTCTTTCTTTTTCTGCAAAAAATAGATATCTGACATGTTTTCCATCACAAGCCCAACTACATTATCTTGCACTTGCATATCAGTGCCTGACTCAGAGACGATATGACTCTTCCAAAAAAAGAAGACCTCCTTTCTGTGTATTTTGGGATGTTAATCAGCTTCAAACGCAAGTCAGAATTCTGCCGTGTTCTTGGGAAACAGCAAGGACGTTGCCAGATGCTCGTGCCAATTGGAGCAGCCTGGGAATTTTTTTATTAGTTGGGTTGGTTTGCTTTTTTCTTCGCACAGTCAGTTCATCAAATGAAACTCTCTCCAGGAAAAAAAGTCTGAATTTCTTATTTCCCATAAGAAATAATAGCGCTTGGAAGTGTTGAATCCTGTTTGGGTATTTTCTACACAGGAGCTCGTGTTTTCTTCACCATTTCTCTTTATTTTGAGGTTTGAACCGGCTTTGGTTACAAATGTTGCCATCAAAACAACCATTTCAGGTTTCTTGAAAGGAGGCAGCAGAGGGACGGAAGCGGCTGCTCCTTCACAGCAGTGGCCTTACCCAGCCCAGGATCAGACATCTTTTCCATCGAATGTTTCCCCTGAGATGAAAGGACAGTTTCCTGCCCTCCTGCCAATAAGTTGTGCATATTCCCCGTGTCCCTCTAATGAGGGAAATGCAGCAATCCAGGGGCTGGAGTTAATGCTCCTGAGCTGTGATGCTCCTTTGCCGGGGACCGGGTACCGAGGCCAGGTCTTTGCCTGGAAATGCCAGCGCTGGGAGGCCCTGGGTGGCCAACGGTGCTGCTCTCTAGGGAGTGGTAGGAGCTGCCTCTCCAAGCCTGCACCAGGTGGGCTGTGGTGAGGGATGAGGCAGGTTCCCACTGCCCCGGTGCAGCCGCAGCCCGAGCTGTGTGTGCCGGGAGTGGGGGGCTCGGCCGCAGCGACTGGTGCCCTTCCCATGGGCTGCTTTCCCAGAGCTCTGGGGCTGCAGACGGGCCCTGGTTTTCCTCCTCGCCCTCCATTGCTCCGCCTGCTCTCTCTTCCAGGAACGCCAAGCAGATGCCAGCGGCGGTGGCCGAAGCCCTGCAGTCGGTGTTGCAGTTGGAAGGTGGCCTGTCACCCCCCGAAGCAGAGGAGCATTTAAGAGCCCTGGAACGGTCCCAGCGCTTCCAGTCTGAAACCTGGTCGTAAGCCTGGCTCTCTGCTCCCCCTTCCCCACGAACTCTGCCTGAATAAAGGAGCCAACAAAATGATCCACCTCTGGCATCATCCTTGGGCTGAGATTACCCCAGCCAGGTGAGGGGCCTGGTAAAGGGGGTGGGCTTACTCAGCCAGTGCTTCCCTGGTGGCATCAGGATCGTGGATGGGCAGGGGGAGCCCGTCCCCTGGGGAGGTGGATTTGATGTGGGCCTGCCGGCGTGGGAGCGAGAAGTCTGGGGTGGGATGCTGCTGGCTGGCTCCTGCGTGGGACCGAGCTGCCATCATCCCATGTGCTCCAGCTCCTGGGGTCCCCGTGCTGGGTGAGCATCACCCGCGGGCATTGCCAGAGCTACGGCCTTGGCAGTGGCCGTTGTTTGTGGTGGGACCAAGAGGAAGTGAGCTGTTGCACGAGTCTCTCCACCCTGGCGTTAGTCAGCGGCAGCAGCTCTTGCTTCAGGAGGCTGCCTTGACAGACCTGTTCCCCCTGTCTCCAGTGGCTGAGGCCAGCGGGGATGGGCACGGGAGGAAGGAAGCTTCAATCCCTCTGTCTCTGCTGCCCATCCATCTTCCGTGAGCAGGCTTCCTGCCTGGGTCTGAGCTCCCCGAGTGCCAGTTCCCCTTGAGTTATCCCATTCCCTGAGCATCTGCTCTGCTGGACCCATCCACCCCATCCTAGGAGCTGCTTCCAGCCAGGATTGGATGAGCCGGTGGCCTCCAGCCCTTTCTCCGACAGCCTCGGGGCCCTGTGCCATCCTGGCCCTGCCCGTGCCCCAGTGGGGCCGGTGCCACCACCTTCCTACCCCAGTTCAGTGAACTTGGTGCCACCGTATAAATAGCAATTAGGTCCCGGGGTATGAATCAGCCGGGGACAGTCCCTGGGAGCAGGCTGGGACAGGAAGGGACAGTGGTGCCACACCAGACCTGTGACCCAGCCACCCTCCCACACGCCGGATCATGGGGTTCCTGTGCAGGTGAGGAGCGCCCCAGGGCATTGCTGGAGCTGTGGCCCTGCAGTGGGTGGAAATGGGGTGCCTTGCTCCCCACACCCTTGCTTTCCTGGTGCTGCCTTGCTGCAAGGAGCTGTCAGACCTGCAGGCCCAGGCTGGGTGTCTCCACACCCTGAGGAAAGCCAGGGGGACACCGTGGAGCTGCTACACAGCAGTCATCATGCTGGTGACACTGTCCCCTTGCATGGGGCACTGCCCAGGCTGTGCTCTTCCTCCCAAACCCTGCAAGATGCCTATGGGGCAGGGCAAGGAAAGGTGGCCCAGCATGGGGCTGACCCCGGGGACAGGGATGAGCTGGGGGGCTGTACTGGAGGCTATGGTGGCATGCTGTGAGCTGGTCTGCGAGCAGAGCAGGGTCCATGCTGGTGTGTTCTACTGGGGTCTGAGCTGGGGGGGGCTGTTCTGGGGTCTGAGCCGGGGGTCCTGTACTGGAGTCTGAGCTGGGAGAGCTGTACTGGGGTATGAGCTGGGGGGCTGTTCTGGGGTCTGAGCTGGGAGAGCTGTTCTGGGGTATGAACCGGGGGGGTTGTACTGGGGTCTGAGCTGGAGGGCTGCACTGGGAGCAGAGTCAAGCCTGTGCTGGTGGGTTGTACTGGGTTCTGAGCTGGGGGGGCTGTACTGGGGCAGCACAAGGCCCATGCCATGCCATGCCATGCCCCATGGGCAGCAGTGTGGGGAGCTGTGGCTTGCAGAGGTGACTGCATTTTTGCTGGGCGAGGAGAAGAGGCGGCCGTGGGCCCAGCTCCTCCCCGGCTCCCACGGGAGCTGATTGGTGCGGGCATGGCTGCCTGCCCCGGGCTGCCTGCATTTGAGCCACTTCCAGGAGCTGACAAACCAGACTGGTGAGAGCCAGGCTCGGCCCCAGCCCTGCCCGGCCCACGGCAGGAGGCAGCTGCCTGCCTGTCTGCCTGCCACCCCTGCACCCCTCGCCGGCACAGCGGGCGGCACCCGGCAGTGCCCAGCTTCTTGCCCTCTCTGCTGGACTGTGGCCGGTCAGCACTGCGTCAGCGCCGGGGAGGAGGAAGAAGAGGAAGTGGCTGCTGGATGTTCACGGTGATGCCTTTCTTGGGGTGGCTTGTCGGTGAGAGTGATGGGGTTACACCCCCACTTTGGGGGCTCTTGACCTGTTCATGGATCTGGGAGGGTGTCCCAACCTCTGCCGGAGGGATGATGGGACTCTGTGCTGATGCTGCTGCCTTTAAACCCTCCTGGCAGCCGTGCTGAAGGCCACCTCCTGCCCTGGAGCTGCACCCGCAGCCTGCGCCGAGCCCCCAGGGGACTCAGGGGATGGCGGGTGTTGGGGGTGACCATGGATCAGCCACCCCCATGGAGCCAGCAGCGGGCGAGGAGGCAGAGCCCAGTCCCAGGCCGGTGCAGGCAGCTGGTGGGGAGGGCAGTGCTGGGCAGCAAGGGGAGGGCGAGACTGTGGGACTGGGGGGACCTGGGGAGCCACCCCTGCTTTGTGGAGGGGGACACGCCACTGCCTGGGGCTGCTGGAACCTGTCAGCAGTGGTGGAGGACGCAACCCAGCCTCTCCTGCCTGGGCATGACCAGTTGCCTGCCCAAGCTGCCTCCCTGCCCGCAGGGCAGCACCCTCCTGCTGCCACCACCAGCCCCATCCTGCCCCACGGGGAGAGCCCCACACCCTGCGGGGGGTCATCCAGCCTGGAGAGTGCCTCCAGCTCCACCCTGAGCCTCTCTGGGGAGGAAGAGGAGTCGTCGAGTGACGAGGTGGCGGCGGCCGAGCTGTGCCACGTGCCGGCGGGCAGTGAGGAGGAGTGCCCCATCTGCACGGAGCCCTACGACGACCAGCGGCACAAACCGGCCCTGCTCAACTGCAACCACGGGCTGTGCCGCGCCTGCCTGCGCGCCATCATGGACACGGCCGGCGGCGCCGAGTTCGGCCGCGTGCGCTGCCCCCTCTGCCGCCAGAAGACGCCTATGCTGGAGTGGGAGATCTGCAAGCTGCAAGAGGAGCTGCTCCTGCTGCACGCCCAGCCCGCCTCCCCCAGTGCCCTGGCCACCTCCCGACCTCCTGCCCTGCCGCCCCGGCGCCCCGGCCTCCTCGGTGCCCTCGAGCACCGCTTCCAGGTGCGCTTCCACACCAGCCGCATGTTCGGGTGCCTGCCCTGTGTCCGGTACCCGCCCTGCCTCATCCGCCGGCTGGGGCGGCTGGAGCGGCGCTGCCGCTGCTGCTACCTCCTGGTGCTGGCACTGTTGCTGGTGGCTGAGATGCTCAGCCTGCTCCTCATCTTCCTCCCCATCGTCCTCATGGTACTGCTCTTCCTCATCCTCGATAAGTAGCGCTGGGTTTGGGCCTCCGGGCTGGGCCACATTTGGGGAGAGGAGCCCTGGTCCCGCTTTGCCCCTGGGTCTGGTGCTGGGTGGTGATGCCAACCTGGGAATGGGCCCGTGAACCCGGGTGCCCGGTGTGCCCCTGCGCTGCTGGTGAGCCCGGAGTGAGTGAGGCAGAGAGGAGCCAGGGCAGGTAGCTGGGGGAGGTGACCCCAGAGCTGGGCAACACCTGCATCCCACCAGGCACCAGATGACACATCGCTGCAGCAGAGAAGGGGCAGATGGGGCAGGAGGCCTTCCTGTGCTCAGGGCACATCCCTGGCAGGGAGCTGGGACCCAGAGGGGCTCTGCAGGCAGAGCAGGGCTGTGCCCTGGAACAGATGGACTGGGGTCTCCCAGCATGGACTGGAAATACAACTTGCATTTGTATTACAGCAGTAGTTTGGTGTCTGGTCCAGACTGTATATGTCCCCTTGGGGCTCAGCAGCATCACAAGCAGGGGACAGGGGTGGCCAGTGGTCCCCAGTCACCGTGGAAGAGGGTGTCTGCCCTCACCATGGCACCTCCTGGCTTTGGCTGAGCCATGCCAGCCTGTGCTCGCCCTGCATGGAGATAAGAGAGCAAACAGCTCTGTCCCCTGTGTCTGGGCACTGGCAGCACCACCCAGTGGGGTTCTAGGCACCCTGGTACCCCGTGTCTGAAAACAGGTGGGTTTGGCTGTGCCCATGTGGGACCTCCCACAGCTGTGGTGGGCAGGAATGTCCAGGTGCCAAGCAAGATGTGAGCTCTGCCCCCCAGCACCGGCTCACGCTGGGGCTGTGTCCCAGCCAGGCTGATACCCCCTCCACAAGACTTCCTGTGGTGGTGCTTGGACCATGGCACAGCTCCTCTGCACTCTGGTTGCAGGGCATGGGGCTGGCAGCAGCTTACTGGGGACACTGATACCCCAAGGGGCAGGGGATGGGGCTGGTGCCAGGCAGGGAGGCAGCAGATCCCCTTAGGACCCCACCAAGATCCCACCAGAGGGGTCAGTCTCCTGCGGTGCTGGCACCCATGATCACAGCCTGGCATGTACTGCTCCTTGTTTACCCCTGCCAGTCTCCTCTAGGGGCCCTGCCAAAGCTCTATGCAGCCCCTGTGCCAGATTACCCACCCTGTGTGTCCCCACCCTGCTGAGGAGCTGGCTGAGGCCACCATCCCATGTTCTCCTGCCTGTCCACACCAGGGTTGCACAACACGTCGGGTGCCATGGCTTCGCCCTTCTCCCCCCAAAAGGCATCGCAGGCACCTCCCCAGGGCTGCAGGGAGTGTGGGGTACACGGGGTACTGCCACCCCCCTGCCCCTTCCCCTCCCTCCTGCACTGGGAGCCAGGCCAGTGGGGAGCCCGCGGATGCTCCCCAGCCCCACAGCAAACCCCTGCCCTTGTGGCCGTGGGGGCAGAGTCCGGGGGCTTTGCCAGGGCTCCTCTCAGCGTCGGGATTTGCTCTGGAAAAGCGCCGAGGGGCGGGAGGCAGCGGCAAGAGCAGGGCACCCCGAAACGGGTCAGGACTGAGGCAGAGGCAGACAGGGCCCCCCTGGCCCCCCCTTGCACGGAGAAATACTTATACTTACCAAGTGGAGCAGCTCCATCAGGAGAAGCGTCAGCTCAGCCCTGGCCAGGGGCAATTTTTGCCTAGATGGGGCCTGCAGGGAGGGGGGCGGCTCAGACACCTGGGGTGCCCCCTGGGGAGCCTGGCACGTGTCCCTGCTCTGCATCGCATGGAGGGGAGGGAACAGTCTTCTGGGCAAACCAGGCCAGAGCCAGGGACCCAACGCAGCACAATGCACTCTCCAGCCCTCCTCTGGCCTGGCACCGGCCACCTCTGGCTACTAAAAGCTGGAGAAGGGCAGGTAGATCCACCCCCCCTGGGGATGGGGTGCCAGGGGGGTGCAGTGTGGGACCCAAGCTCACGGGCAGGGCTGCAATGTCCCCTGGCAAGGACTCGGTTCTATTTAGCCACTGAGATAGTGGCCAGCCCCATGGCGGGTGCCCCATGGCAAGCTGGGGCTGGGGGTAGCCTGCCAAGAGCCATGGGGGGCTGTGGCAGGGCTCCAGCTGTGGGTCACTGTGTCCCCCAGCACAGTCCCCCCACTAAAAAGGCCCCCATATGTACCCTTTTAATCCCGTGCACCCCATCTAAACGCCATGTCCCTCCGCTCCCAGCAGCCATATGCACTCTGTTGCCCCCCACACACCCCCCAGCCCCTCTGTGCACCCCAGTGTCACCACACACACACCCGCCCCCGTGCAGCCCTCTTCCCCCTTCTCACCAGCCCCTCAGCTCTCCTTTCTTGTCCCATATCGCCCCATTGCAGCCCCCACCCCTCGCCACTCTCCAGCACAGTCCCCCCAAACCCACCCCATCTCCCCCCATCACAGCCCTCCCTGTCCCCTCCCACAAGCTCCTGACACCCCATTGCACCCCAAACGCTTCATCGCACCTCCCAGCTGCTGGCACCAGGGGAGTGAGGTGGTGTCCCAAGACAGGTGACATGCTGTCCCCATCCCCGTGGGGACCTGTCTGCTCAGGGCTCTGCAGGGCCGTAGCTCTCTCCTGGCTTCTCGTGCTGAAGCCCAGCCTGTCGCCCTGACCCGGGTCCCCAGCTGTGCCCAGGTGGCAGTGAGGACATCAGCAGCACAGCCAACCTCAGGCATGCACTGAATGCGTTTGGCCTCAGCCCCCCAGGCTTGAGGGTGGTGGATCTGGGGTTGGGGTGTCAGGGGATGCATCCAGCTCTGGTCAGAGCCATCCTCAGCCCTTTTGCACCACAACCAGCAGCATCATCTCCCCCATGCTGGGGACGTGCCAGCGCTGCACCCACGAGAGCAAGGCTGGAGAGACAGCGAGGATGGAAGCGGTGAAGCTCTGGGAGCAACTCCTGCACCAGAATCCAGCCTTGAACGTGGAGCCAGGGAGGGAGCAGTGCCCGTGCCCGAAGGCAGCCCTTGCCTGCATTTAACTCCACAAAGGCTCCCAAGCTCAGCAATCCCTCTCCATCCATGGGGCACTGCTGCCCTGGGGACCTGTCACAGCCTCTCGGGCTCTGTGCCACCACACGTTGTCAGCTCCTCATGGGTTGCACCTCGTTGTGAAAGCTGGGCGCGGGCAGCAGCCGTTGCAAGAGGCTTCCTCTCCACCGAAACAGCTGTTTCGGGCGCATGACCCTGGGTCAAGGTTGTCCCCAAGAAGGACACAGCCCTGATGCTTGGCTGCCTCCTTCCCAACCTGGCATCATGCTGCCACACAGCCCAGTGCAGCCTTTGGCCCCTCAGCAACGCTGGGGCTGGATTTCTCCCCTGCTTTGCACCAGTGGAGAACTGGTCCCATTGTGCAACCTCCTGGCAGGCTGATGGGGCAGGATGGGGACTGATAGAGCCACACGCATGGGGACCAGCCTTGTTGCTGCCTACCCACCACCAGCAGGAGCACAGAGCTGCCCCCAGCCTGACACCACCCCCAGCACCCACCAGCTAGTCTGGAGGTTCTGGGGAGAAGAGCTGGGAAACACCATCTCCTGAACCTGTGCTAAAGGCCAGCCCCAAACCAGCAGAGACCTGCCCATTCCTGGCCCTTCCTACATCTAAGCTGAGGGCATCTAGGGAAGGGTCACCTCCAGGTCCCCTCTCCCACCATAGACCAGCCTGGACACAGAAAGTCCAGAGTTACATCCCACCTCAGGAGAGACATTACATAGAATCATAGAATGGTTAGAGTTGGAAGGGACCTTAAAGATCTGGTTCCAACCCCCCTGCCCTGGGCAGGGACACCTCCCACCAGAGCAGGTTGCTCAAACCCCCCTCCAACCTGGCCTTGAACCCCTCCAGGGATGGGGCAGCCACAACTTCCCTGGGCAACCTGGGCCAGTGTTTCACCACCCTCACAGCAAAGAATTTCTTTCTGGTGTCTAATCTAAATCTCCCCTCTTCCAATTTAAAACCATTGCCCCTTGTCCTTTCATGACGCTTCCTGACCAAGTGACACTAAACTTCCTGACATCAAGCAGGAGGTTTTAAAACCAGCTCATCTGGGAACTTGTGTGATCATCTTTGCTCAGATACATCCCAACCTGCTCCCGCAGCCATGATGGGGACTTGAAGCACTTTTAAAACCTGGCTCGGAGACACAAAGCTCAGTGTGGCCACGGCAGCCATGGGAGAGTTTCAGGACTTGGGATGCCAGAGTGACTTTGAAAGACTTTTAAAGCAGCAGCAACACAAGGGATGGCACCACCCCACTGTCCCCGTCCCCCCACTGCACACCCGGGCCCCTCTTCCGGTGAGCGCTCATTTGAGGTTAATAGGGCTGGAGAAATGGGCTGTGGCCCAGCACTTGCTCCTGAAAAGCCCTATTTCTTCCTTAATTGCAACTCAAAATCAAATTAGCGGTTTTAAATTTACTCTGTGCCCAAGAGGTTCCTCAGGGGGTGGGGAGGACACGCTGTACCCTTGGTCCTTATGTAATATGAAAAGGGCAAATCCCTGCTTTGAGGGCAATGCTGCTGCCAGCACGGCGCTGGCTGGCCCACTGCTCCCGGGTCTTTGGGGCCCTGAAGATGGAGATGCTCGTCCTGGATTGGGATGGGTCTTGGGAAGAACAGTGGAGATGCTCATCCTGGATTTGCAGCTGCCCCATCTTCCCAGAGCAGTCACATCATCAGGCTCATGGGAGATGCAGTGACAACCAGATGCCCCCAGTACCACCACCAGGGCTGTGTGTGCCCCATCAAGGACAGCGAGGACACGGGTGCAGGGGAGCAGGGTCACAGCTGCAGTGCGCTTGGGGCCGGGGATGGCACTGGCTGCATTATTGATGCTGTAATTTGGCACCCATGGACTGGGATATGTTTTTTGTTTGCCAGGGACAGAAATTCCCCTGGGGAGGGACTGTCAGCCAAGGACAAGGGGTCCGCAGCCACCCAACACCCCCCTGGGGCTGGGAGCTGCCCCCAGGGCTCAGCTGTGACCTGGGACGTGTCAGTGCTTTGGAAGCAGCTGCTCCCCATGGCAAAGGGCAGAGGCCACCACTGCTTCCAGAGAAAGGAAATTCGGGGGCCGACGCTGGGCCAGCAGAGCTGTGTGTGCATAGAAAGCCCCAGTACACACACACACACTGCTGTGCACATGCACACACTTGTGCACATGCCAGTCTGGGCACACAGCTCACACCCTGGGGAACTGTGGTAGCCACAGAGCATCCCCCCATTGCTTCTGCTGCAAATTTCTGCCTTCCCCCCACCTGGAAAAGTGCCATCACCTCCGGGGCCACTCGGCGCAGGCAGTGGGTGCTCCCCACCGATGCCATGCCAGGCACTGGGAGAGTCCCCATGTGCTGCTGGGGATGGGGCAGAGGAGGGGTGCATAGCAAGACCCCTGTGTGCCCCCACCTCACTGGAGCAGGGCAGAGGCACCCCAGCACTGCCCATGTCCCTGCCCAACCCCTTTACTAGGGGTTGCCACCTGGTCCAGGCTGCCATATCCCCCCCAGGTCACTCAGGGAGGAACGGGACATCCAATGGGTATTTAAGAGCTCTTGATGTGTCTGGGGACCACGTGCCAAGGTGGCCAGGGTACCCCTGTGGTGGTGGGACATGGGACTGGGCAAGGTGGGGCCACAACCATGTCAGAGTCGAGACCTGATGCACAGCATCCCAGCTGGTGGGCAGCCCCGCTCGTGCCCGCAGCGACGTGCCTCCCGAGACACCGGCTCGCTGTTCGTTCCAATATAATCTTTATTGGGAACACTGATGGGGTTAGAACAAGGCCGGGTATAAAACATGATCATTGTCACAACCAGCAGCGGGAGGCATTGGCAGAGCAACACAGAAACAGTATCAGCCCCCGTTCTCCGCCAGCAGCAGGGTGGTCCCCAGGGCTGCGCCGGTGGCATCGCCTGCCCCCTGGGGTAGGAGGTGGGGGACGCTTAGGCCCCTCTCCCCAGACAGATGCTGGGCTTTGGCCAGTGCCGGGGGCTGCTCTGTTCTCCAGGGTGTGGGGCTCTGTGGGGTCCCTCTGGCTCGCCCAGCCCCGGTGCCCGGGGACCAGGCGGCGTGTGCCCCAGTGCCACAGCCGTGCTGGGTTGTGGTGCTCAGCCCTGCAGGAGCACCTGCAAATTATGGCTTTTTCTATATATTTTTAGATTTATTTTTTTGCTTTTTTTTGGCAGCAAACCTACCCCTCCAGGTGCCCTGGAGAAAGCAAGACTGTGCACAGGGGGCTGCCGCCCTGCCTGCTGTCCACACAGGGCTCAGAGCAGAGGTGCTGCTCCAGGGAAGCAGCTGTGGGCAGGAGCCAGACCTCTGCTACCCTGGCAGAGCCAAATCCCCTCATTGGAGCTGGCAATTTGGGGTATCAGACCCCTTGCTGCCCCTGCCAGCCATCCCATGGAGCATTGGTGCAGGGCCTCGGGCGCAGCAGCAGAGAATGGGCACAGCTCAATGCCTTTGTGAACGTGTAGCGGCCTGAGATGGGGCGGCCGGGGATGGACAGGGAAAAAACAAGAATCCTCCAAAACGAGGATAAAGTGGAGCTTTCCTCAAGGGCCTGCGGAGGAAACGGGCCGCGTGTCTGCTTCAACCGAGGGGCCAGTGCGGCGGCTTGGCGTGGCTACAATAACTCGGGCGCACGGCGGCTTGGCCGCTGAGATGAAAGCTTTGGCAAATAACTTACAGAGAAAGAGGGAGGGGAGTCCAGGGACCTGTCCTTGCCTCCTGTGCCAGGCAGACAACCCAGCCCGACGCTGGGCACCTCCAGGGCTCCTTGTGCTGCTGCCACCGGCCGTGGGGCAACGGAGAAGATGTAGCTCCGTCCAGAACCCAGCGTCTGCTCTCGGGAGGCACAGGGAGAGAGGAGGGAGAAGGTGCCCGGGGAAGGAGCGTGGTGGGATGCTCGATGCACAGCAGGGGCACTTGCCACAGGAATGGGGGGAGCTGGAGCCCCTGGAGGCGCTGGTGGACACACTCCCCATGCCAGCGTCCCTCTCCCTGGGCACCAGCAGGGCAAGGGGGGGCTGCCCCCAGGTCCCAGCGTCCCCATCGCCCCCCGCAGCGCCAGCAAGGACACCAGTCCCACGTCCTCGGCCATGGCGGGCATCCCCGGAGCCGTGCCGCTGGCAAAGGAGGGACCACGGTGCAGCGCCGTCCTCTCCCACCCGCCGGGCGCCCCGCTGCCGGGAGGTGCGGGCAGGGCTGCGGGGCTCACATGATGGTGCAGGAGGAGAGGGGGTTCCGGATGTGGCAGGTGCAGGCGGCCCCGCAGTACTGGCGGAAGGTCTGGTAGCAGCTGCGGTCGGTGTCGCTGCTCCACTGGACGGGGTTGGTGGCCAGGGCCTCGGCCGGCAGTCTGTTGAGGATACTGGTGTTGACAGCCAGTGCCGCCAGCCCGTAGTCAGTGAAGAGGACGGTCTCTCGCTTGCAGGTGGGGCAGGAGATGAACTTGTACTTGGGGCAGGACTCGTAGAGGATCTGCAGGCACTCCTCGCACACCGAGTGCAGGCAGGAGAGAATGCGGGGCCGCTTGTTGGTGAAGTTGTACATGTGGCCGCAGGTGGGACACTCGAGGGGCTCGCAGGGCGTCGAGGGGTGCAACACATACTGGTTGACGATCACCTCGTCCGACGGCGGCTGCCGGTGGTAGCAGACCTCCGAGCTGCCCTTCCGCTGGCTCTGGTACCCGCGCTCTCGCCGCGGCAGGGGGGGAGTCCGGGGCAGCGGCAGGGGGCCGGGGGTGGCATCCAGGGCGGGGATGTCCCCGCACGCCTGGTTGACGATGATCTCGGACTCGGAGGGCCACGCGCGCTTGGCCACGAGGGGCGGCTCACGGCGTGGGGCTGGCGTGTAGCGCGGCTGCGAGGCCTGCAGCTCCGAAAACTTCTCCGGGTGGATGATTTTCATCGCCTCCATTTTAATGATGACCTGTTGCCCTTTCAGACACGACATGAGTATCGTTTTCACATTACTGTCCACTGCTCTGGGGTCTCTGAGGGACGCCTGCATGAGGCTAAAACATGCTGGCAGCCTGCTGAGCTTTCAACCTCGGTCTGGCTGAGGAGCAGGAGCACAGGAAGCAACCACTGGCGTGGAAAAGCATCCTGGGGAGATGGGGCAACACCAGTGGGCCCCGTGCCCCTCTTCTTCGTCCAGCCCCGAGGGTGCTGGGCACGAGGCTGGGGCGGGCAGGAGAAGGCAGGGCTCACAGCAGCATCCTGCCCGCCGTGGAGAATGCTCTTGGGCAGGTGATCAAAGCGTTGGCTCCCCGCAGCGCCTCGCTGGGATGTCAATGTGACACTGGCCGTTGCCCCCCCTTCGCCGTTTCTGGCACGTCTCACTCCGGATCAGTTGCAGTCCAGAAGGGTAAGCTGGGGATCGTGGCACTGGGTGATGGCCAGGGCAGGTGAGTCCTGGGGGGGGGGGGTCGGCTGCCACCTCGCCCCGGCCCCCACCTCCGCCTCAGCCTTTATTCCTGTTTACGTGCCATGGGGATCCTCGTGGAGCTGAAGAATGTATTTGCAAATTCCTTTGCTCTGACTTCCCGGCTCTCCCTCTCACCGTCACCGGCAGCTCCCGCGGGGCAGGGGCCCAGGGAGCATCCCGTGCCCGAGGGCAGCTCACCTCGGCCGGTGCCGGGGCCGCCACGTGCCTTCTCCCCACTGTCCCCGGCACCTCTGTCCCCAGCTCAGCTTCCTGCTCGCTGGAAATGAAAAGCAAGAGGGGGTTGTATCCAAGGCTCTCCAGAGATCTGCCGGCTGCCAGCGCTCCCTTGGGACGCGTGCCCACCTGCATCCCGGCAATTTGGCAATTCAGCCCTGCAGGTCCTGTCCATCCGCCCGCGTGTTTGGGCCAGCGGAAGTGGGAGCAGTCAGGTATTTGCCCCCAGGCATCTCCCCTATGGCCCAAAGGCTGGAGTCTCGAGTCCCCCCTCTGACCTGGGGGCCAGCAATGCGGGTCCCCTGGCACCTCCCTGGGATGCAGGGCCCCTCTCGGGGGGGCTCCCCCGCTGGTCTGCTTCTGCTCAGGGTTTTCTCTCACGTTTAGCCCCTCCTCTGCTTGGTGGATCTATTTTTACCTCCATCGCTTGCTCCTGATCTGTCCCTGCTATTATCCCTCCCTCCAGCTTCCTCTCCCCCTTCCCAGCTCCCTGCCCTTGTCCCGGGGCTGCTGGGGAGGACAGGCCATGTTTGAGGGCAGGAGATGGGGGGCAGGCAGCCAGCCCGTGGCCATTTTCTGCCTCGGCAGCCCCAGCGACAGCCTGTCTCTCCTCTGAGAAGGGCGAAGGCGCTCTCCTCCATCGCGCTGCAAATCCTGTTAGAGGGATGCCTGCTCCCACCAAGCCCTCCCAGGCCTGACGGAGGGGGCCCGAGGGGGCCATCTGGTTGTGGCAGCAGCCCTTGGGGATGGCGAGAGGCCATGGGGGGGTTCAGCCCCGGATGCCCGAGAGCCGCGGGGGGCCGGATCCCTGCCCAACCTAGTGGGGGTGTCCCTGGGGGCCACGTCCTGGCAGCACTGGGGTCCTGCAAGCATCCTGAAATGCCTACCCTGGGGAGGGAGGCCTTGTGTCCTGCATCACCCACCATGGGCCTGTGTACCGAACCCCGCATCCTCCACCCCCACACCTCGCAAACACCGGATCTCTGCCCCTAATCGTGCACAGCAGCAGCCCCGGGGGCTCTCTGCCTGCAGGTCTCACGCAGACACTCACCCGCAGCGCCCCGACGGGCACGACGAGCCGCCGCGCACAGCCGCCGCGTTTCCACACTCGCGCCGTCACACCCCTTCATGCACAGCCCTGGCGCAGCACCCCACTGTACCCCGCCTCCCCATCAGCCCTGGGGTGACACTGCCCTCCCCAGCACCCCCCCACCAGGCGCAGCATCCGCCCCCCCCTGCCCTTCCACCGCCATCCCCAGCCCCACGCACCCCTGCCCCACGCCGTGCTGTCATGCTCGCAGCCCAGCGGCGCACACACATGTGCACACCCGCACACACACCCGCACACACACCTGCACACACACACACACGTCCTCACGCCCACGCCTGCGCGCCCGCAGGGTGATGCCCCCCGGGGCAGGCCGGCCGAAAGGACGGTCCGTGCCACTCGTTACCTGCATCGGCCCGTCGTACCTCGGACGGGGGATCCCGGTGTGGCCGTGTCCCCACTTCAGCCTCCAGCCCCCCGCTCCGTCCCCGGTGGAGGCCCAAGCCGCTAAAGGTTATCTGAAAGGCAGAGGGATGCCGGCGCTGCCCGGGCGATGCCCCGGCTTCCCTGAGGATGCTGGCGGGTCCCCGCCGGCCGGGCCGCGGCTCCCGGTCCCCACGGCCCCGCCGCCTCCTCCAGCAGCTTCCCCGGCGGCGCGGGGAGGGCACCGGGCACAAAGGCAGCGCTGGCGGCGCCGGGCTCCCGCCGGCTCCTCCGCCTCCGGATGCTCGGCGGGGACCGGCCGCCGGGGCGAGGAGGAGAAGGAGGAGGAGGAGGAGGAGGAGGAGTAGGGGGGGGAGGCGGCAGGTAGCGCCGCTGCCGCCGCCGGGGAGGCACCTTCCGCCCGCTCCCTCCCTCCCTCCCTCCCTCCCCCGGCTCCTCCGGCCGCGGAGCCCCGGGGCTGATGCAACACTCCGCGGCCGGTAGCGCGGGCTGGTTGATGGCGCGGGGGGGGGGGGGGGGGGGGGGGGGGGGGGCTGCGGGCAACCCCCCGATATTCAACCCTCCCACCCCCCCGGTCCGGCAGGTGCAGGCGGGCGGGCTCCGTCCCCCGCTGTCCCGCGGGGCTGGGCGGGTGCGGGCGCTGCCTTGCGCGCTGCCTGCGCGCTGCCTGCGCGCTCCCGCCCGGCTGCCGCCCGCTGCCCGCAGTGCCGCCGCAGTGGTGCAGCCGCCTCACATTTCTCTCGCTCAGCAGCGCCGGGGCCCGCCGGCCCGACGCCCCGCACACACACACACACACACACCGCACACACACACACACCCCCCCCCCGCCCCCCCCGCACTCCTCCCGGCCCGGCCCCGCCGCCGCCCCGCTCCTCCTCCCTCCAACCTTCCCCCCACCTCCGGATCCCCGGCCGGGTCCCGGCGCGGTGTTTCGGTGTTTCGGGGGGGTGGTGGTTGATGGGGGGGTTTGCAGTGACTCAGCAGCCGCCGCTGGAAACGGCTCCGCGGCGCGGGGTGGGGAGCGGGGGCTGCTGCTCCGGGGGCGGCGGGTGTGGGGACTGCGTCAGGGAGTGTGGGGCAGAGGGAAGGGGGGCCCGGCCAGCACCCCCCGCAGCTTTCGGGGCTAGAGAAAGGTCATAAGGCCGGTAATACCCCCCCTCCCCCACCGCTTTATTTCACTGCCAAAACAGAGCCACGCAGCCCACTGTGTCCTCAGGACCCCCCCCCGCCTGACCCTGACCCACAGCCACCCCGCAGGAGTGGGGCAGAAAGGCTCCCCCCTCGCTGAGGTCAAAACCCAACAGAGCATCCCAATCCCCACTGAGCTTTCGGGTGGGGGGGGAAGGGGGGGGAGCAGGGCACAGGGGGTCTCTGGTCTCTGGGGGATGCGGTGGGCACAGCACAGTGTGGCACCACCACTGGGTACCAGCAATGCTGGCTGGTCCCCGGGGAGCACTGGGGAGCACTGGGGAGCAGTGTGCCATTGCTGTGGTGTTGCTGTTTTGACCCCCTTCACTGGCACAGGCAGACACAAGCCCACAGGGCCCACATTGTGCCCCCAGGGGGGACATCTTCTGGTCTTACTTCCAGATGTTAGAGGCCAGGCTGCCCCCTCCCTCTGTGGTGGGTGCCTCCTCCATGGGCACTCCGCAGGCAGGGAGCCAAAAGGGGCAGCCAGCCCCATGTGGAGCCCCCCAACTCCCCAGCCATGCTCGAACCCAGAGCTCATAGCCAACCCCCCCAGTGACAGTGACCCTACACACTGGAACCCAAGCACCCCATCCCTCCATCCCACCTTGGGTGCTGCTGGGGGCTCACCAAGCTCTTTTGGGTGCTGCTGGCATTTCCCTGCTCGTGTCATTGTCACCCACTGCCGCTTTCAAGCTCTTTATAATCCTCAGTTGGCCTTGGGACTTTGCCTGGGTTTTGATGCCCTTCCCAGACCCTCCAGCAAAGACCTGGCCACCGCTCACCCCTCTAACAAGGGGTCTGGGGGGTCCTGGAACCGCACTGTAACTGCACAGCCACATCGTGTTCATGCCATCGCTGCCCCCTGGGACCTCCATCTGTGGGACAGACACGGCAGCTGGAGCTCACACATGTCACTGTGTCCCCACTGTCAGTGAAGCTCAACCAGGCCTTATGCGTCCCATAAATCCTGCTCCAGGCAAGGATGCTAAAAACCTCACCCAGACGCCTGGCTTGGAGGAGGTGACCAAACCCACCCGGTCCAGAGGAACCCCCCAGCCCCTCAAGGGCTCAGCATGTCCATCCTTGGGCTGGACTGACCCCAGAATGTGGTTTCCCTGGGATCATCCAGCTTCTCACACCAGTTGCCTCCACCTGGAAATCCATGCTTCCCTGTTGACAACGTGAGAGAGCGTATTTTTAATCTTCTCATTTCTCATTGGATAAGGTGTTTTTTAACAACTTTGCCTCTGGTTCCTCTAAGTGTAATTCTTTGATCTGCTCACCTGCCGAAATCTGTGTGAGGCTGCTGCTGTCTGGCACCCTAACACTGCTAAACAGGGCTTTCCTTAATCTTCCCCGTCCCCTCGGTGTCACTTTTTGCTTACTTCCCTGCTCATGCTTCTGGATGCAGATACCAAGAACCGATATATTACGCTTGAACTCACAGAGTAAAGGAAATTGCAGGAAGTGAGTGAGCACGAGCCATTTTCTGTTATTAATTCATGTGGCATTCCCACGCTGACCCAGCGACACGGTGTTATTACACTGCTATTCCATAAGTTAAGCAACAGCTCTATTTAAAAATAATCATAAATGATATCAGGCATCTTTTCTGCTGAATAAGAGAGTGTTTTTGCCAAGATGCTGGGGACCTTCCTGTTGCCCCAATGTCTCTGCCAGTCTCTGCTTCAGGTGCTGGGTGGACGTGGCACCTCATCCTCCCCACCCTGGCACAGCAGCTCTGCTCAGCCTCTCCTCCACCTGTTCAGGTATTTGTGAAGCAGTTTGCAGCTTAAGCTTGCGTTAGGCTTGATGGGATCCTTCGTGGCAAGTGCCACTGGTTAAGTCTTATGCAAGGGAGGCTTTGGCCCCAAGTTTCTGTCCCAACATATGAGTGCTCAACAAGACTTGCAGAGCTCTCCCATTTGCAGAGTTGGTCCTTTTTTCTGCTGAGTTGGTCCACCAAGATTTTTGCTTTCTACACTAAACTGAAAATAATCTTATCCCTTCATCTCCAGCTGAGCCAGGGTGTCCATGCTCCTGAGTGATATCCCTACCAAATCCCAGTCCCTGTGGCCAGCTCTAACCTTTGCCTTGAGTCTGGCCATACTCTTATTCCTGGGTTTAACACCTAACTTTGTCATATATATGTCTATGCTGCATTATCTTACATAAAAATCTATTATATTGTGTGTACATCATTATGCTGCATGTGGATATTCTCAGCATGTCTCCCAAGCGGTGGTGATGTGATATGGCATGCTTTTCTGGGTTATACAAACAGCACTGATTTATTTTACCATTTTTTTGAGACCTTTCCAGCAGGCCAAGCATGCCCTTGGGTTTGAAGGGAGCTCCTAAGCTCAAGTGTACCCATCATTCCCCATGTCCTGCATCAAGCTCTACTCGGACAGACAGGCAGGAGCGGCTTTGCCGGTGGGTTCACTTCATGCCATCCAGATAAATAAAGGTTTGCTTCCATAATCAAGTGGTGGTTGTGCTTTGGTACCCTGTGTGCAACCACAGCTCCTTTCTGCAAAACTCATTGCTTTCCGCTGTCACAAATGGATCATTTCTAAACTTTAGGTTTACAGGTGCATCAAGAGACGTAACGCTGCTGGCCAGAGTCTGCTGCAGCTCTGCTGAGATGAACGGTTATGCCTAAAGATAATTTGACCCTAAATTTCCTCCTCATCATCTCCATCAGCCATCATCAGCTCGGTTGTCCAGCTGCACACTCAGGATTTTATTGCCCGTCTGGATTTACAACGCCTTCGGTGAAGCGCTGCCTCTAACAGGATGTTTTCTTCCTCGACCCTGCGCCGTGGCTACACGTGTGTCTCCGCTGGCCACCCAGCCCCAGGGAGCCAGCAGCTCCTCACGGGCCAAACCATCCTGCCCCGCGTCCCACATCCCATCATCTACCACCTGCAGACCTGGCACTGTGCTTTGCCGTCTGTGCTTCTGGCAGCAGCACCTGAGGTGCTTTTCCCATGACTCACACCACTTATTTACTGCTCCCCATTCTCATTACGGAGTTTGTTTGACTGGGTCCAGCACCCACCAACAGCTCTTTCCAAAATCCAGCCTGTTTCTCGCAATGACTGTTTCTTGTTTTGCGCTGGTGAATCACGCATCACACAGATAATTCACCCACCAAACAAACCAAAAAAAAAAAAAAAAAGAGTTTATCTTCAGGTTTCCAGAGAGCAGGTTTCTCAGCAGCGCTGTAGTGGGCCAGAGACTGGCACCAGTGCCTGCCCGGCTGCTCTGCGGTGCCAGAGGGGCAACCAGCCCAGTGTGGCTGGGAGAGATGTGGATGTAGTACCCATGCTCCACATTAAGTCTTTCCATCCTCCATGCTCCATCGTGCCATGCTCCATCCCCTTTGGATTGTCCCTCCTTCCCTGGGTAGAGCATCAGGAGAAGGGATGCTAAGTGCCACGGTGGCCACCCTCCCAGACTGAGAGGGCTGGTGGAGGTGGCATCAGCCCCACAATGGCTGGCACAGACACCGAGGGATGTGGAGAGCAGGGCACCTCTCACACTGCACATCTACCAAGTGGGTCCACCAAAACTACCCCAGGATCTCTCTGCATCTTCTTGGTTGTGCAGCTTGCCCTGGCAGAGCAAACACCATTTTGAAGGAGGGATGTTATTAAAAATCTGCCAAGAAACCAGCAGAATTGCTTGTTGCCAGCTTAAGGTTGCTTAAGGGTGCAGCCAGCTGCTGCAGAGCTGGTTGCTCTGGTTGCTGTTTGAAGCAGCAGAAGTGTGTGGGCTGGTGGTGGTCAGGACCTGGCCATTGATGCTCTTGCAGTAGAGTCCTAACGTGTTGACGGGGGTTTGAAAATGGTTGTTTCTAGGCTTGCAGCCCTCTACAGAGATTCCACCATGAGAAAAATGGTGCCCAAAAGATCTGCCAAATGGTCTAAAGCCTGTGCTTTATATAATAAAGCATATTCTTCCATATGCTGCCACACACAAACCTTGGGATCGTGGGAATGATAAGCTCCATGGCACGACAGACCGAGAGCTCTGGTGCTCTGGCCAGCTCGTAGGTTATGGATGTTCCTAAAACCCTGAACAGATACAAAGGGGTATCATAATTATTTTTATTATTAATTAATTTCAGTGATGAATACTGTGGACACTTCTGGGAGCCCTTGGTGTGAAGAGGGTGCCCCCCTTGCTGGTGCTGCACCAATGGATGACAGGAGGGCAGGGAGGAGAAGGAGGGATGCACGTGGGAGGGGGGGACATCATGGCAGCAGGGCCAGAGAGACCATCTCTCTGTCCTTGGATGTGGTGACCTTCATTTCCCTCCCCCTATCAGCTCCCTGCCTGCAGACCTGGGGTTGCTCAGCTGTCAGAAAAGAAGATTCATGGAAAATTCATTGCTTTTCACAGCTATCTCATGGGAGAAGTGAGAGAGGATGAGGATGAACAGCCACAAGCCAGAATGTGGGAAATTCCAGCTGTATTTCTCTATAGTTATGTAGGGAAAAGCTTTTTCATTTGAGGGTCAAACACTGGACCACGACACAGAGAGGTGGTGGGGTCTCCAGCTTCGGAGATGTTCAAAGCTGCCTCAAGGTCCAGAGCATCACGTTGGCCATGCCAGAGGTTAGACTCTGATATGGGACTGGGACCAGTCACGGTCCTCGAGGGGCAAATGGGGTCCCCCTCTTCCATCAGAACTCGCTGCTTCATCTGGTGGCCGCATCTCCCCCAGCCTCCCCCAGCCCCAGTCCCAGGGACTCCCAAGGCAAGGAGGATATTTCATGCCTTACTGGTGCCACAGCAGTAGCACATTCACATCAGAAACTTCTCCAAGGTCCTGCAGTGCTGACAGGGGCTGCTGGGGAGATCTGGAGCTCCCTGGGGGCTGCTCTCTGGCCAGGGCAGGGGCAGGGAGTCCCAGAGCTGCATTTCATGTGTGAGAGGGTACAAGGAAGACCCACGTCCTTTAGAAAACACCTTGTGCCCGGGAGAAGCAGGACAGGGATGGCCCAGAAATAGAAATGGCAGTTTCTGCATAAACCTTCCCCCTTCCCCCCCATCCAGTGCAGCTGATGCTGGATTTAACAGAGCCCGAGGGATCTGAGGCTCAGCAGAAACCAGAGTGTGCACCAGTGCGGGGATCCGGCCGCTCTTCCCAGCCCTCCTTGGCGGGGCTGGGCAGGCGCAGGGTTGGTGGAGCAGCTCCGGTGCTGAGGGGGTGCCTTGGAATTGTGGTGACATTTGGTGTTTGCTTTGCTGGCTCCCCAGGAAACCCCGGCGCTGTGTACCCTGAGAGCGCTGCCCACCTGGATGCAGCGGTGAGACACAAACTGGGTCAGGGAGAAGGAGGCGGCTGCCTGCGCCGCAGAGGTGCCCGGCAGCAGTGTGGTGGGACGAGGTGGCCCTGGCATGGGGGAAGAGGTGCCCAAGCTCTTGCTTGTCCCTCCCCAGGGCTGCGGGACCAGGCGCTGCCTTGGCTGGGGTATGGCTCCGAAGAGCAGCCCAGCACTGAGGTAGCAATGTGTTTTTTCAGTTGAATTTCAGATTTTTCAGGCAAATTTCACTGAATTTTCACTGAGTTTCACTGAATTTTTAGACTTGGAAGAGATCATCCAGTCCAACTCCCCTGCTGAAGCAGGATTGCCCAGAGCTTCCCCAAATGCAGTGGATGGAAGGGAGACACTGAGCTCTGCCTGGCTCCCAGACAGGGCCACTGTTACCCCTGGCCCTGCACATGAAGCCACAGCCACTCTTGTGGTAGGATGGTGATAGGATTCTGCTGTCCCATTGTGGTTGTCCTGGGGTTCCCACAAGACTTGGGGACACAACTTGCTCCCCCATCCCTGCTGGTGACATCCTCTGGCTCTTCTGCCACTCCTTCTGCTCAGCTTGGGCAACCCAGGCTCTTACATGCATTATCAAGCGTTGGAATGGGCTGCCCAGGGAAGTGCTTGAGGCACCATTCCTGGAGGCGTTCAAAAGACAGGTAGATATGGTCCTCAGGAATATGGTTTAGTAATTTTTATTTCCTGTTTCTTATTTATTTTTTTGTCAGAGTTAGGTTGATGGTTGGACTAGATGATCTTTGGAGGTCCCTTCCAACTTAGACGATTCTATGATTCTACGCAGCACCACGGTTGCCTTTCTGGGTCAGTTGGGTGAATTTGAGTGTTGCCCCCAGGTTTTTGTTACCCCTGCGTGCCTGTAACCCTCCCGGGGAGCTGCGTGGGTGCAGGGGAGCAGCTGTGGTGCAGCGGCAGCTCCTGCGGTGGGCGGCTGTGGGGCGCGGGGGCCGGGGAGCAGGCGTTCCCTCGCTGCGGTTTGAGCACCAGGAGCTGAACTGCCGCCTGCTCAGAGCCTGTGGCGAGGAGAGCTGTGGCTGGGGGGGAGCAGTGGTGGGCAGACCTGGGGACAGGCATCTGCGAGGGGGAAGGTGGGAAGGAAACACGTGAGCTGGTGAAATTCCCGGCATCGCCTTAGGTGGAAGCTGGGACCCGTGTAGAGCCCTTGGCAGAGGGTCTGTGGAGGGGGCTCCATCCTGTGGGGCTGGGATGGTGCGTGGTATTGGCTGGCGAGGAGGTTTCCTGGGGCTGAGGGCATCATCTGGCCTTGGGGGCTCCATCATTTCTTTCCTCTCCTTGCTTACTTCATCCCTCCAAGGCCCTGATTTATTCAGTGCCGGGAGCCATCCTGGAGTGCTGCAGGAAGACCCTCTCTCCCCTGCTGCAGAGGACCTTCTGCCTTGGCTGGGGGTGACCCCTGGGAACAGGGAGATTGGCACAGCCTGGTGCTCCCATGCAGGCTGCAGGGAAGGGAGCAGTTGCGTGGGAGCCAGCTCCATCCCTGGTGTGAGGTCTTGCCACAGAATGGGAACTCGTGCTCCAGCCTGGAAGGGGAGCTGGCATGCCCAGAATTTGGGGGGAGCCCTTTGGGCCCTGACAGGGTGGTGTGGTGTCCCCAGAACACAACAAGGGTAAGCAGAGAGATTTGTACCACTGAGAGCCATGTTCCTGTCTGCTGGGGGCACATGTGGCTTCGAGGGGTGGGGGGGGGTGGGAAGCTGGGCAGGCACAAGGCAACCACAAAGTCCCCAAGATGCTCTGGAGCCATCATGGTCCTATGGATGGGGAAGAAGGTGCAGGCTCAAGGATGAGGGCAGAGATGCAGAGGAGGATCTGCACCAGCGCAGGGGCTGCTTGCCCGGTGGCTGCCTGCGTGCCAGCATGGAGCTGCCAGGCTGTGCGAGCCTGGCACTCGCATCCCTCAGCAACATGGGAGACACAAATGGGAGCAGACAGGCCAGCTCAAGCTGTAAAGATCAAACCCCGGGAGCCCGGGGCTGCTGTCAGTGTGAGTTGGGGTGCTCGGAGCCACCCCGGGAGCAGCAGCCCCATCGCTCGCCCTGCCCGGAGATGGCCCTTCTAAAGTGTGGTCTCCCTGCATTGGCTGCAGCGTGGTCCTGCTGGCAGAGTGCGCGCAGGAGCTGGCTGGGGGGCTGCCCACGCTGCCTCCACACTGCGACCAGCGTGGCAAGGGCTAACCATGGCTCAGGACCAAGCCATGGGGATGGGATATGAGGGTTTCCTCAGATCCAGAAGGATGTACAAGCCACTGCCAGGGTGCAGGAATAAACACCCCTGCTCTTCATAGAATTATAGAATCATATGGGGTTGGAAGGACCTCTGGAGATCATCTAGTCCAAACCCCCCACCAGAGTGGGTCCACCCAGAGCAGGTCCCACAGGAATGTGTCCAGGAGGGTTTCAATGTCTCCAGAGAAGGAGACTTCACCATCTCCCTGGGCAGCATCTTCCAGGGCTCTACCACTCTCACAGTAAAGAAGTTCCTCCTTATGTTTAGGTGGAACTTCTTATGTTCCAGTTTGTGCCCATTTCCTCTTGTCCTGTCACTGGGCACCACTGAGAAAAGACCAGCCCCATCCTGACACCCTCCCTTTAAGTATTTGTAAGCATTGATCAGGTCCCCCCTAAGTCTTCTCTTCTCAAGACTAAAAAGCCCCAGGTCCCTCAGCCTTTCCTCATAGGGGAAATGCTCCAGGCCCTTAATCATCTTTGTGTCCCTTTGCTGTCCCCTCTCCAGCAGTTCCCTGTCCCAGCCCTTCCTGCTGGGCTTTGCCAAGGGGGATGCTCCTTCACTCAGCACCTCCCCAGGGGCTGCATCCTGGCTGCTCTGTGGGCTCAGGAGGGCAGTGGGGAAGGCAGCCCCGAAACACAGCTCTGCCTCTGCCGAGAACTGCTGCGGAAAACCCCGCTCCGCGGGGTGCAGGGCAGCCCCAGCCTGCGTCGGTGGGTGGAAACTTCAACCGCCCGTGCCAGGCTCCGGCTGAGCCGGCGGCTGTGGGAGGATGGTGCCGCGGTGGTTGGGAGGATGGTGGTGGCACGTGGGCCGTGGTTTGCAGGAAGCCAGCTGGTTGCAGCCTCCCCGGGCAGCTCGGCAGGGGAAGCACCCTGTGTGGCTGGGGCAGGGTGGGCAGCACCCACCAGAGCGATTTGGAGGAGCAGAGGCAGATGCCAGTGGCACAGGGCTGTATGGCAGATGCCAGTACCCCAGGAGCTGTGGGTCCAGGCACGGCTTCCTCATCCTCCTCCAGCACCAAAGAGTCCCCGGGATCCATCATGGGCTCCAAACACATGGATTTTGCACAACCTGCCTGTTTCCCACCTGAGAAGCTGGCACCATTGTCCTGATGGCCTGGAGCTGGTGCCCACATCGTGGTGGCCCGGAGGTGGCTCAGTGCTTGCAGCAGTGTGGCTGCCACCGGCATGGAGCAGGAGGGACAAGGGTCCGTGGTGCAGCCAGGGAGCAAGGAGAGGGCACAGCTAATTGGGATAATTGCTAAAGCAGGCGAGGGGCGAGCAGGGAGGGAGGCGGTGAACAAGGAGCCGTTGTGCAGAGGCGGCCCAGGCATGTGGCCCCAGCTCCAGCCGGCAGCGAGAGCCAAACAAATGGGGACTGTTTGAAGCAAGGGAGGACAAGCAGACGGCAGGACAGAAACCAGACCTCCGCTGGGAGAGAGCCGGAGCCAAGGGCTTAGCTGGGAGCTGGGTGCTGCACGGGGTCTGCCCTGCTCCCTCCAGGGAGAGCATCCCTCTTCTGCCACAGCAAAGCTTTTTCCAGGGACAGGATGGGGCTATCCCTGATCCATCCCCAGGGCAGGAACCAAAGGGGGAGGATGGCAAAGTGCTGGGGATACTTGGGGCCAGGAGGTGGGTGACATCCCTTCTGCTGCAGCCATCCCCAGGACTGGAAACTTTCAGTTGCAGAAAAATAGCAGGAAATCAGCCCCTTACATCCTAAAAGAAAAAAACCTAAAAAAAATATCAGCAGGTGTAGCCGCCGCATGAGATCCCCGTGTGGTCATGGCACGGCAGAGGACACAGCGCTGCTGAGGGTGGCTGTTTGCAGCAAAAGCAAAAGTGGTGCCTACAGGGAGCCCAGCAGACAGGGTGCCAGCAGCTGCCCCCACCTCACCTTCCTCTTCACAGGAAGGAGAAGTGTCACTGGAAGCTGCACAACCAGGTGTCCCCAGCTGGGGCTCTGACAGCCCGTTTTCCGGGTCTCTGCGTGCGAGCGAGTGTTTAGCCTTGGAAGACATCCCAGGCTGTTTGCTGCTGCCTGACTCTGAGCAGGGAGCTGGACCCAAATCTTGCAGCATCAACCTGCTGTGGGTGCTGAGCTGAGGTTGGCAATGGGTGAATTGACCTTCCTAGAGTCCCTGTGCAATGGCACGAGGCCACCCTGCACCACTGCCATCCCCAGGGCACATGGTGGTGAGGTGATGCTGCTGGGGTGCAGCAGGGGACATCTCCTCTGTGCTGGCCCGGAGGCTCTGTCCAAGTGGGGTTTTGCATGTAGATAGGACAGAGGTGAGGGAGCAGAATTTGGCACTGGAGAACGGTGTCAACCAAAGTGCCCCAGCTCCGTGCTTGCTGGCACACTCAGCAGCAGCTCTGTGCAGGGGCAGCCACCGGCTCCTGGTCCAAAGCCCGTCAGGAACAGCCCATCCTCAGCCCCAAAGTGCTTGGCTGCTGGGAGGAGACGGGAAAGACTTGCTCCAGGCCAGGAAATCCTTGCTTTCTCCTCCAGCTGGGCCACAGTGGGCAGCCACAATGCACGCTTCCCCCGCACCGCTGCCAAGCCCCGGCATGACCCGGGGGCCGGCCGGGCTGGGGAGCCGCAGGGGAGAGGGACAGAGGGTGAGTGTGGGAGGGTGATAAGGAAACCCTCTCCTCTCCCGGTTCCTGCAGCCGGTGCAAGCCCGGGGAGAGGCCTGCAGCTGGCCAGGCTCCGGCCAACTCGTGCGATGCCGGCTCCGGCCGTGGCAGCCCCAGCGCTGGATGATCTGCCCAACCCGTTATCCCCAGGGGGTGCAGCATCCCCTGCCAGGGCAGAGCAGGACATAGACCAGAAGAGTTTTGGGGTCTGCAGCCCCAGCTCAAGCATCCCCGCAGTACACGGGTGACACGAGGCGTAGGCTCAGAGGAGCCCAAATGCCCCAGGCATTGGACATGCATCTCTGCAGTGCGTCCCCAGCCCTGCCATGAGCACACAGGTGACCTGGGCAGGTGGAGGAGTGCCCAGCACCCACATGTGCCCCAGTCGTGCATGGCACCTGCTGCCAGCGTCCCTGTCCCCCACTCCTGGACCTGCGGGTGGCTGAGATGTCACATTGGGAGAGCACAGTATGGGCAGGATGGAGCTGGCAACAGACTCTCTTGGGTCTGAGGAGCTGCCAGCCCTTTTTGGGGGTATACTCTTGCCACAGGGTGAGCACCAGAGCCCCAGGGGGTTTCGCAGAGAAGCCTGTACTGCCCCCCGTACTGAGCTGGATCCCAGGAGCTGGTGTCGAGGGCAGGACAGGACCTGCCATAGGGTGGGTACATGGCTCAATGCCCCCCCAGTGTGTGCAGCCCATGCACTGACCCAATTGACAGAAGACAAGTTGGCACTGCAGGCAATCTCTCCCTTCAAAGAGCTTTTGCAGGTCACCCTCAGGCTCCATTTCAACTTTAAAAGCAGCCACCATCCTTTGGCACACGTCGCGTTCCTCAAGAGGCCGCTAAGAACTGAGAGAACTCATCATACGCCACAGAGAGACTACCTGCAGACAAGACCTGCAGTCTGCACACAGACACTGGCTATGTGTGGGTGCCAGGGCCCTGTACTATGGGGCACAGCTGGGGATCCATCATCAGGATCCCATCCCCCAGGACGCACAGGATGGGATCCTGAGCACAGGGTTTTGCACAGGGCTGGGGTTTCCCACCCAGGGTGCTGGAAATGGGGCTGTGACACCCCGAATCCCCTGTCCCTGATGGCTTTGTTCCCCCACACCAGTCTGTACTCCCAGTGTCACCCCTCAGAGATGCACCACTGATCCCCTCCATGGCACCCTTGTATCCGCAGCCCCCAGCACCCCCTGCCTGCTCACCAGCACCCAGCTGACCCCCCTGCCTGGCAGCACTGACCCCATGGGGTTCCCCTTATGGATGCTCACCCCATTAACATCTCCAGCCCTGGGGGCCACCCCACAAAACTTCCTGCCATCCCTCACAGCCTCACTCCGCTTTTTTAATGAGGAGACAGAAGAGAATTAAGGCAAATGCCTTGGTGAAGATCCCAAACAGTGGAGGGGCCCATGGAGGGAGCCTTATGATGTCCAGCAAGAAATCACCCCATCCATCTGGGTTTATTTCGCACAGCCTGAATTTGGGGTTTGGCTTCCCATTACTGCACTGGTCCAACTCATCCCCACACCCGTTTCACACACCGTCCTCCTGCGAGCTCTCCTTAGCTTCAAAGAAGTCCTCAGTCCCACTGAGGTTTGGGGAGAAGCCACTGTCTGCTCTGGGGGCTCTCAGTGAGCTGCTCCCCCAGCCGCCTGCAGAACCTTTCCCCCAGGAAACGCAGCTCTGCTTCATCCTCTGCTACTGATGGGCTGGAAGGAGCATCATCACCCTCATGTGCCAGCGCCGGGCACTGCTTCTCCCCACGAAATACTCAGCAAACGCCACGTGTGGATGGGTTGTCTCTCCGTGACCAGTAGAGCCCCTGGGAGGAGCTGGGGAAGCTCCACCGACCCAGATGACACATATATGCCTGTCACCATGGGAAGGATGCCTGACAGTGGGATGTGCCTGTGACTTTGTGTTTTGTTGTGGGTTTTTTTTTAAAAAAAAGCCCAAACAAAAAAACAAATAAATGCCCCTTTTGCTGTGTGCAAAGCTCTGGTGAGTTGAGGCATCCCGTGAGATCACTGCTGTGACCAAAGTCCTGCAAAAAATCCTTAAATCTTGCATTCAGTCACGCAGAACGGAGGGCTGCTCTGCCAGGGAACCGCTGAGAAAAGCAAGATCTTTTTTGGATGGCTATTGGAGAAATTGCTGAGATCAGCACTCTCCTCCTGGCTGCGTGTCCCATGGCTGGGGATGCTCCTACTCCTTGCAGCACCTGCTGGGCTCCAGACCAGCCGTCAGCTGCCCGTGCTGGGAATGCAGCCCCTACCCCGCTCTTCATGCCTGACTCCTGAATTTTGGGCTGCTGGGAGGCAGAATGGGCTGCAAATGAGCTCATCGGTCAGTTAAGAAGGAGGATAAAAGGAAAGCAAAGGTTGTCTTTTTATCCTGTTTTTCCCATTTGCTCAGGCTCCTCCTCAAATGACAGAGGTTCTGCAGCTCTGGGCTGCACGGAGCCAGAGCATCTTTTTTCTGGAAGCACCATGGCACCTCGTGAGAACATCCCTCTCCATCCAGCACCTCTCCTAGCACAGGACATTGCTGGGAGCTGAGGTTTTGGTTGGCTTTTTCTGTTGATTTTTTTCTTTCCTTGCAAACAATGGCAGGAAATTAGGCTGGTTTTAAGCGACAAATAGCTACATGTTGGCTCAGCTTGTCCCTTTACTCATAAGGGGTGCACAGCTCTGAAGTGTCACCATCTCCCAGCTCCCAGAGTCCCACATGGATAACTCTGAAACAGCAGCTTTTCCATCTGAGGCGTCTACATCATCTATTCAACCCTCCAAGGAGCTGCACAAGACTGCTGGACATGGCTCTCGGAGCTCAATTTGGTGTTGATTCTTACCAAGAAATTAAATATTTAACCTTCAGATTAGGGGTTGCTGCTCGGGCAAGGGCTGAGAAGCCGCAGACCTGCCCCATTGCCTACCCTGGATGGAGAATCACTGAACGACTCTGCCATGTCCCAACTTCCCTCTGTATCTCCCACTGGATGGAATGATTTGGGGGACCAGGAGCAGGAGCGATGCTTTTCAATGCTGAAAAGGGCAGATTCAGGCTTTCACTGCCTGAATGTCCCTCCTGGGGAATAACGCTGAATTTAAAGGACATCCCTGTGATCCCCTGTTGTGCCACAGCCTCCACCTCCTCCTCCACGCTCTCAGCATCTGTCAGAAGAAGGACATTTCAGCTGTAACTTCTCCCTTGGACCGCCTGCACCTGCAGTGTCTCTGCTCCCACGGGAATCCCACACAGCTGGGTGAAAGTACCCCAAGGAGATGAACCCCAGGAGAGCCCAGGACCTGAGCCCTGGTGGCAGTGCCCTCCCCAGCCGCAGTGCTCAGGAGTTTATCCACAAAGTGGGAGAACTTGAAACTCCCTGGGGATGATGCGGGACTGGTGAGTTTTGAGGAGGAAGGGTGGATGCTGCTGTGACCCTGAATTCATCAGGCTTTGGGGACACCATGCCTTTCGGCAGCAGCCCAAAGGACAAGTACCACAGTGGCCACCTTGTCCTGCTAAGGGCCTCATTGGGTCCTATTCCTTTTAACCCAATGCTGCCAGCAGGCCTGTAAGTCACTGGAACGTCACTGCTGCACCCACCGCCAGGAGGAAAGGAGCCATTAAAGATGCTCTTGGCCCAAGAACAAATTGGCCATCAGGAAATTGAAGCTGGAAAGGAGAACGCTGCCAGATCCAGACCAGGAGAGCAGCGGCAGAGGCTGGAAGGGCTTTCCTGAGATGAGACTGGAACCAGCCCAGCAGCTGCAGAGCCGGCGCCGGAGCATGCAAGGAATGAGATTATCCAGAAGGCGCCTGTGAGATGGGAGCTGTAGCGGCAAATGCCAGGGAGGGACATCGGCTGGGATGGAGGCACTTCAGATTAGAGCTACCACCCTCCTCGGAGAGGTTGTGCAGCGTCCACAGCCCCGAGCCCCGTCCCCCAAAAAGCTCAGAGGCGCTACAAGATGAGCTCTGCTTTGGAGCCCCTTTGGGAGAGGGAAGACACCAGGGACACAGGGTGCCGTGGCAGGGTCTTGGGGTGTCTCGGAGCTGCAGGGTCTTTGGGGTCCCTTGGAGCTGAGCTGTGCCTGGCGGGCAGCCTTGCAGCTCCCTGGGAGCAGAGGCTCTCGGGAGCGGGACTGTGCATGGAAATCTGGGGCAAAAAGCCAAAACCAGCACGTCCTGAGGCATTGGGAGGAAGAGAAACTGGCTGCTGGAGAGTGCCACAGCGACATCCCCTGCGCGAGCAGGGACACACCGTGCAGGGCTGGGGTTACGGCAGGACAGCTGGGAGGATGCTGCCTCTTTCTGTTTGCCTGCCTAGCGAAATGTGTGAGTTTTTCTCTGAGGAGACAGCTCAAGATGGCAAAACCTGACAGTAGAGAGGCCCAGTGAAGGGACAGGGACTGCCAGTGGCTCTTCTCTGGGGAACCTTGTGGGAGCAGAGAGGCCCTGGGGGTGTCCGTGCAGGTGTTCTGTGACTTTCAAAACCCAAGATCTGGGTGCTGAGATGGTGGTTACGCATAGTGCATGCTCTGCTGCACCCCTATTCTCAGCCCTCAGTGGGGAAACTGAGGCACAGAGCTGCACGGGGACCCTCTCCCTGTGCTAGAGCTGGTCACAGGAGGGTTTGACATCCCAGCTCCTCCTAAAATCATCCCAGGGCTCCCTCTTCTCTCCCTTCCTCCCTCTGGCAGGTCACTGAGTCTCTTCACCGGGTAAACCTCACTTCTGGAACTTCAAGCCCAGTAAGATCCAGGACAGAGGGAAGACTGGGGTTTGCAGGCAGGGTGCTGGCAGCAGCCACTCTGCCCATTGGGTGCTCGGCCGGCTCAGCACCCACCAGCATCTGTCCCCCACCACAGGGACAGTGCTGCCAGGGCCAGACGGGGTCCTGTCACTAGCTGGAGCTCTTCTGCTTGTTTCACGGGTGCCAGGGCACAGTCCCCAGCTCCGTATCCCACTACCCTGGCACCAGGCTGGGTGGGCAGGACACTGGTGGATCTGATCCACCTGTGCAGCCCCAGCTCCTCACTGCAGGTGAAAAATGTGGTTTTCTCTTGGAATGGCCAGAAGGAAGCAGCTTTTTCCTTTGCAAAGTGCTGTGGGAAACATACTTTAAGCCCAGGAGGATCCAGCTGCAATTTGGGGCACCTGCACCTGTCCCCAGGCTGCCCCAGCCCCAAGGTGCACAGCCCCATCCCCAGCATCCCCAGTGCTCCTGGGAGGGATGGGTTTCTGCACAGAACTGCTCGTGGGAAGATGTTGGGGCTCTGCACAAGCCAGTTTTGGGGGCTTGGTAATGGGAAGGGTGGCTCTGGCTGAAGGTATCATAGCAGTGTGACATGGCAGGGTCACGGCTGGAGCAGGAGACCTGTGGTGGCCCTGTCCCACCCACAGCACACTCAGCCACCAGCGTAGGAAAATTGTCCGGGTGCAGGACAGGAACTGTGTCCCCCAGCCTGGGGACAGGACATCTGGCAGGACACAGGCTCCCAGAAAACCCAACCCTGACCCCAAGCACCTGGAACCAGGGACACGGTGCATGGGAGCCCCTGGCAGAGCTGACCATGACCACCCAGCAGTAAGGACCCTCTTGACAAGCCCAAAGTCCTGCAGCCTTCAGCAAAATGCCTGTTCAGGACCCACAGATGACATACAGAGGACGTGTGGTGGCCCTGCCTGGGGCAGGACAGAGCAGTGAAGCTGTGGCTGTCCCCACCAAGACTTGTTTCCCTAGGCCAGGCTGGCAGCATCTCTGGTCGCCCCTGCACCTTCCAGTTTTCCCTGCAGCTTCCCTGGGGCTGGTACCTCCCGGTGCCTTGAAGGAGGATGCCAGGTGTGGATGTGGGGCTGGGATGCTCCTGTGCTGTTTTCCACCCAGGCTCCCCTGTCCCCCAGGCTCCCCTGTCCCCTCAAAGGCTGGGCTCTTGCTCTGAGCCAAATCCAGCCCGGGGTGACCATCTCCTGCCAGCCACAACCGGAGCCACAGGGCTGGCAGGAGATGGTCACCTGCAGGGGGGCCCCAGGTGTGCTGGGCCTTGTGTCCGAGCAGAAGGGGTGGCCATAGTACACGAGGCTGGGGGAAGGGCTGGGAGCCACGCTGGCTTCTGGTGGTTGGGGACACCGTGTCACCAAGCTGGTGCTGGGCCCACCTCCATCAGCACTGGTGTTTTCCTTGCTGGTGGGAAGCCATGAGCCTGGGGGGCTTGTGGGCAGCACAGCCCTGCTTTGCGACCCTGCCTGCTGTCCTGGTGGACTGATGCTGCCCAGAGCCCCTCCCAGGGCCCAGCAGGTACCGGTGAGGGGGACAAGGCAATACCAGAGAGCTGGGGAGCCCTGGCAGCTGGTGATGGTGGGGTCAGGGACACTGGCTTTGTGATGGGAGTGGTGGAGCCCTTTGGGCTGGCTTTTCAGTTAGGATATTCCCAAAAACCTTACTCTACATCAGGACTGAGGGCTGGGACTCACACAGGGCCTCTCCTCCCTGGTCGCAGGTGGAGGGTGCTGAAAATTGTTGGGATCTTTTCTCTTGCAGCATTTGTTGTCCCGGAGCCTGGCACATGTGCCAGCATCCCTCTCCTTGCTCCTGTGCCAGCCATGTCCCTCACTCCATCCAGCCTCACACCTTTCTACCTCCAGTGGTGATGCCCTGGGGTCAGGCACAGTGTGACCCACCAAAATCTGTCCTGGAAAAGGCTCTGTTGGTGGACACAGGTTCACTGCCAACATCCTACCACAGGTCCTCCTGATGCCTGAGCACAGACCAGGTTTCTTGGGTCCAGCACACTTGGTTCATGCCCCTCTGGTCGCTCGAGGATCAGCTGGAGGGATGAGGACCCCGATGAGCAGGTGTCACACCCCTGGCTTTGGGGTGTGAGGGACCCCTGGGTTGCAGGGTTTGGGGTGTCCATGGGGGCAAGCAGAGCCTGGCAGGTAGGCCAGGGGGCTGCCAGGGGGGGCAGTGGTGTTCCCTCCCTGGTGCTCAGGACCTCTGGATGGTACTCAGTGCCCTCTGCCTGGCTCTTGGTGTTTGCTGCTTCCTACACTCCCACAGCAGTGTCCATCCCACTGCCACCACTGCTGCCCAGTACCAGCGTCTGGTGCCAGTGCTTGGCACTGGAGCTCAGTGCCTGGTGCACAGCATGCAGCGCTGGTGCTGGTGGATGGTACTGGTGCCTGTAATTGTGTCAGTGCCCGGTCCTGGGGTCAGTGCCCAGCCCTGGCAGTGCTGACAGATCGTGGTACCACTGCCTGCTTGTGGTGTCTGGTGTGTGCTCTGTGGTGTTGGTGCCAGTGCACGATACCAGTGCCCATGCTGGTGCCGGTATCCGCTGCCTGGTGCCAAAGCCAGTGACCAGTGGCTGGTACCAGTGGCTGGTACCAGTGGCTAGTGCTGGAGCATGATTCTGGTCTTGCCTGGTGCCCACTGCCTCTGTCCAGTGCCCAGTTCCTACTGCCCAGTGCCCCCTGTCCCATGCCCCTATCCACCACTGGCACCAGTGCCTTGTACCCCCCTGCACAGTGTCCCTGTCCAGTTCTCAGTGTCCCCATCCCAGTGTTGGTCCCAGTGCCCGGTACTGCTGCCCAGTGCCCCCTGCCTGCTGCCAGTGTCCGGAGCCGGTACGGGCTGTGCCAGCCGAGCGGTCGGTGCGGCGGCGGGGGGGTGCCCGGCGGGGGGTCGGGCCGGGGCGGGTCGGTCGGTGCCGATCTGTCGGTCGGGTCGGTCTGTCTGTCTGTCTGTCGGTCTGTCGGTCGGGGCGGTGGGGCCGGGGCGGTGCCGGGGGGGGCGGGCCGTCGCAGGAGGAAGCGCAGCCGGCGGCAGAGCGGCCCCACAGCCGGCCCGGCCCGCGCGTCGGTGAGTGCCGGGAGCGACCCCGCAGCCCGCACCCTGCCCCTGCCCGCACCCTGCCCCCTCTGCCCGCTCCCCCTGCCCCTGCCTGCCCCCCTGCTCCCCTCTGCCTGCCCCCCTGCTCCCCTCTGCCTGCCCCCCCTGCCCCTGCCTGCCCCCCTGCTCCGGTTCTCCTTCTCTCCCCTGCTGCCCCTCTCCCTGGCCCCTTCTTCCCCCACCTCTGCCTCTCCTTCCCCCTGCACCCCCTTTCTCCCCCCTCCTCTCTCCGGTGCCTGCCCTTCACCTCCGAGACCCGTCTCTCCCCAGAAGCTCCTACCCCACTCCACGGCCCTACCTGCACCCTGTCGCCCACCCAGCACCCCCTCCCACCCCTCAGCACTCTGCCCACCCCCATGTTCTCCTGCCCAGGTGTCACCCTCCCCTCCCAGCTCTGTCATTAGGGCCACACAGCCAAATGTACGGGTGGCAGATCAGGGTCCCCTGGCGCTGGCAGGGAGAGGGGAGCACAGCTCTATGCCCTGCTCCCAAACCCGTGGGGGCTGCTGGGGGTTCCTTCCCTGTGCTGTGAGAAAAGCTCCAGCACTGACACCTCTGGGGTCTCTGTCTCACAGGAGGTGGGCAATGCCAGCTGCCCCTGTGTGCTGATGACAAAGTGGGGAGATGGATCGTGGCATCAGTCTGGAGAACCCCTATGCCAGCGTCAACATCCCACGGGAACAGTTCCAGCAAAGCTTCCTCACTCAGTACCTGAAGGATGAGCCCACCATCATTGCCAACCCTGCCGTTGTGCCCACTGACAGCGTGGAGGAGCAGGCAGACTCTACTGACAGCTGGGACATCCCCACCATTTCCACGGAGAAGAGCCGGTCCCATCCCTACAATCCCTATGCCAGCATGAAGGTGCCCAATGGGGAATCGGCCAACTCCTTCTACACCGTCACCCTGGACAAGTCACCCAAGGGCCAGGAGAGGGAGGCCCCCGGGGAATGCAGCTGCTGCAAGTGCTGCCCCTGCTGCAGAAAGTGCCACTGTGTCATCTCCTAAGTGCCCTCGCTGCACCCACAGGACATGTTGACCATGGAGGGCAGGGACGGGGCTGCCCTGCCTGGACACCCCAGGGTGCTGCACCAGCGCCTGGCAGAGCTGGCAGCTGGGAGGTGGCACCAGTTGGACCTGCAGCCAGATACACCAGTGATGGGCACCTGCCAGGTCCTGAGAGCTCAACGTGGGGTATGGGGGAGAAAGGCAAGCCCCCTCTGCTTTGCTGAAGCCCAGGAGACTTGGCGATGTTATGTGCCAACACAGATGCCACCAAGAAGTGCCTACACTGGGGATGAGACAGCACATTGAGCCTCTGATCCTACACACTCACCCTTGCTGAAGCCTCCAGCTCCGGGGAAGGTGCAGGCATTGCCCGTGTGCCGGGGGGTAGCTTTGAATGATGGCAGCCCTGCGTGTGTGGCAGAGGAGGACATCGTCACTGCTGTCTTGGAGCAGTAGGGAGGAGCCAGGGGATCCAGGGGATCCCAGCCGGGATGGGGGACATGGTAACCCCCATGCAGCATCATGGGGATCCTGCAGCACCCTGCACCGAGCTCCAGCTGGGTACCGCTCCTTCTCACCACACTGCTTGTGGGATGGAGGGAACAGGGCAGGAAGGACAGACGGACAAAGTGTGGCAGAGTGCTAGGAAGTGCTCCATAACAGCACCTGACAGCACAGCGTGGGTGCAGGTGTTCACATCCCTGAGCCAGGAAACCCCGTTTGGTTCCTCGGGTTCATGGGGCGCCGGACACGGCCCCTGTCACCCCATCTGCATCCCCGCTCAGGGCTCTGCACCACGTTACGGCCGGGTCCAGGGCCAAGGGCTGGCCCAGTGACGGCAGCGGGGGGTAGCACCGGGGCACCCCATTTGGGATGCAGACCCCCCCCCCACCTCGCTTGCCTTCTGAGACACCCCTGTGTGAGCCAGGAGTCTGCTGGCCCCTTTGCAGCGAGGTGGGGTGGCTCCGGGCTGAATTTTTGGCTGAGGCTGGCGCCACCGACCTGGAACAAGCCGGCCGTTGTGCTGGCGTCCCGCGGGCGGCCGCGCTGCCAGGCAGCAGCTGTGGAAGAGCCAGGGCGGCTGCAGGAACTGCCTGGTCTGCAGGGGCTTGGAAAGGGCGCGGGTGGCAGCAGATGACTTCAGGGTGCTGCAAATAAAATTACAGCCGTCTCCTCTCCTGCCAAGGTACGCCTCTTCCCTCCACCCTGGCTTTTCCAGGATTCCCGTGTTATTTCTTGCTCACCCTGGCAGGTTGTGTGAGGGAGCACTCCCCTCAAACTCGGGTTTAACCATTGCATGGCTGACTGGTGGCAGCAGCAGTGGCACGTGAGCTCTTCAGCTGGCTGCTGCTTGCCACCCTGCTCCCAGCCCCAGGCCCAGCACTCCCCTTGCCCAGGTGCTTCCAGTACAGCCTGCTCCTGTCTGCCTGGTGATGCCGGTTGGTGCTCAGCCCGATCCTGCCAAGCTGGATCACTGTTCTGTCTTGAAAAGGGAGAGCCTGGCTTTTGGGTGGGCTGGGGAAGGGAGAGGTTCTTGGCTGGGCCAGCTAAGTGGGCTTTGTGGCACTGCTCCAGCTTGCTGCAATGCCCTGGGAACCCAACAGCACTGGAAGCCCACCACTGCTTTGGAGCTTACTGCTGCTTGGAACCCACCACCACCAGGATCCCACCGCTCTTGAAAACCCACCACCCCTGGGAGCCCACCACCACCAGAAGCCTACCACCCCTGGGAGCCCACCACCATCAGGAGCCCACCACCCTTGAAAACCCACCACTCCTGGAAGTTTCTGGGCTGGGGTGGCAGTGGCTTGGCAGAGGTGCAGGGCAGAGCCCTGCTAGTTTGCCCCCCATGCCCTGACCCCTCTGCCTGGCCCACGACCCGTGCCGGTGGGTGGCCAGGGAGTGTGCAGCTCACAGGAGGAGGTTGGCAGGGACAGCCCCACAACGCCTGCCCCGCACAAGGAGTGCTCTTGTTCTCCCTGCCAGGACTGTGCTGGCATGGGGATGAGCAGATCCACCTCCTGTTTGCTTTCGTGTCCCCGACACCAGCCCTGCCCTGCCACAGAGCCCCCCCCCGCCGTGGGGCTGGGCAGGGATGTGGCGTCACCACCTTGGCTTGTTTGATACCCACATCCCTGAGAGGCTGTTCCATGCCCTGGGGCTCCAACAAGCTCTGCCTGGGACAAGCACAGGTTGGAGAGGGAGAACTGTCCCCGAGGGGTGCATGGTGTCTTTGTCAGAACCCCAGGCTGCAGGGCTGGCATCAGCGGGGTGGGGGGGACAAGGGATGAGGGCGCAGTATCTGCCGACAGTGCCATGTGTCATGGCTGCCCTTCGCTCTGCTGAACCCTGGGGCGAAGGTAAACACGCCGGGGGAGGCCGGGCAGAGCGCTCCCCGCCAGACACCTGGGCAATGATTAAGCTGGAGGCAGCAGGAAAGCCGGGGGGGTGGGCAGAGGAGGGCAGGGGATGCTGCCCAGACCCCGATAGGGATCTGCAGCTGCCTGCAGGGCCCCGTGGTGCTCTGGGGCATCCTTGAAGGGTGCTCAGGGCAGGGGCGGGGGGACGGACAGCCCCCTCCTGGGTGTGCAGTGGGTGGTGATGCCAGGTTCTGGCTCATCTGTCTCAGACCTTTGCACTCCCCTGCGGGTGCCACTCCCTGCCCGGCTGTGACAAAGGTCCCCGCAGCTCCTGGGGTTGTGTTCTGGGAACAGGAAAAGACATTTCCAACCCAGGCGTGTCACTGCTGGTTGAAGACATCCCCCCCCCCCGCCCCGTCCCTCACCCTGTGCCCAGATTTGGGTGTTTCAGCAGGGCTGATGGAGCCCAGCTGGGGCTAAAGGCTGGTTTCAGGCAGTGTGCCCTCAGTGTCACCCAGTGTGTCTTGGCAGAAGCACAGCCCATGTCACCAGGGCTCTGAGCTGTGCCTGTGGGGTGTAGGGCAGATGGGCAGGGGTGCACAGCCCCACAGCAGGGGCTTGCATACAGTGGGCAGAAGTGGCAAAGGGGAACTGGGCACAACCCCTCAGTGGGATGTGATGAACCTCTTCTGGCATTTGGGGAGGGGGACAAGAGGGTGGGCAGGGTCTGGAGTGGGGTGGGAGGACAAGCAGGGTATGTGTGTGTGTGTGTGCGTGCACATTTCTGCAAGAAGAGGCAGCCAAGGGGGCGGCCACTGTCCCTGGGCAGTGCCAGGGGTACACCCAGCTGTGCCCAGAGACAAGCACTTCCCCCTCGCCCATATAGTCTTTTTGGGCAGATCTTCCTATGGCCCGAAGGGACTGATGCCTGCGTGCTCCATACCTCACCCTGCAGCAGGTGAGCCAGGCGACCACCATAGTCTGGGTGGGAGAGTGACTTCTTGACAGCTTTGGGACATGCCTGGTAACCCCCAGGCACCCAGCTGCCTGCACATCCCTGGCACATGGCCCTGGGGGAGCATGCTGTGCCCATCCGTGTACCAGCTCTGCCTGGCTGCTGTCATCCAGGGTGCTGCCATCCGCCCTCCAGGCAGGCAGGGTGGCACCTGAAGGGCCAGGGCACTGCAGGAATCCCACACAGCTGGTTCCTGATCTGCCCAGGGCACATGGCCCTTTGTCACCACCTCGGCCAGTGGGTTTGGTCAAAACTGAGGTCCTTGGCACGGCCCTGTCCTGAGCCAGCTGTCCTGCCAGCCCTTGCCTGCTGCCAGCCTGGCAAGGGAAGGGCAAAGCCCTGCCACCCCTGCTCCTGGGGACCCATGGGCACACGCATCCCATGTGCACTGCCTGAGGACAGCTGTGACAGCGGATGTATTGGGATCCTGTGTCAGGATATGGCCACTGTGCCCCGAAGGTGCTGTGCTGCCCGCTCTGCTGTCTTGCTCCCGAGCTCTAGTGTCACAGAGGTGAGTTTTTCTGCAGAGCCCGGTGACCCTGTGAGGCTCTCGATTTGAAAACCCCTCCATTCCTGCCGCCGATGGCTACAGAGGCAGTGGAGGAGGGTGCTGCCCAACTCCCTGCCTGCACTGCTGCCTGCTCCTGCCTGCAGCAGGAGCTGCTGCCCTCTCCTGCTCCCACACAGAAGTGCTGCTGGGTGTCCCTGCCCCAGCTCCAGGATGCGCTTTTCTCCTCCAGGATCCTGCGTCTGGGATCTGTCCCCTACCATAGTCCCTGTTTTAAATCTTAGAGCCCTCTCCGTGCTTCTGGACCAAGGGCCACGCAGGGGGCTGGCAGCTGTGGGGACTGATCCTGCCACCACCCTGGTGCTGTCATCTCTCCCGGGTCATGCATTGTGTCGTGAACCTTGCTGGTTCGTGGCTGGAGTGCTAGGCTCCCCCCAGCCTGGTGCTGAGCATCAGCCCTGGCAGAGCTGAGGGTAACTCAGGCCCCAAGGCCAGATCCTGCAGCCCCAGCCGGAGGAGCAGGGACGGGTCACCATCGTGTCTGTGGCAGCAGTCATCCTCTGTCACGGGACAGGGAGCACTGCCCCATGCGTGGGCACTGCCAGCTTGGACCAGACTGGAGCCTCGGTGTCCCTGAGCCAGCCCCAACCCCTCCATCCCCTGTGCTGTGCCCTCCCACTCCAGTTCCAGCTGTCCCCGTTCCCCGGACCATCCTGGGGATGTGTGGCCTGTAACACATGGGGTGTCTCCACTGGCCAACATCTGGCTGCAGGAGATGGCTGAGGATGTGGAGGACTCTTCTGCTGCCACCCAAATACAGCCAATGTCCAAGCCCTCTCTACCCACAGTGAAGCCCAGAGCTCTCTGGCCTCATGGGGACAGTTTCTTCTGCTATTGAAGCAGAGACGGACAGTTAATGACTGCTCCTGGGGCTTAGATTTCGGAGATCTTTGTTACCTGGGTGTTTGTAACCCAATCTCCCAGGCTTGGCTTCCCAGCAGCAGATCCGATAGCGCGCCTCTCCCTGAAAGGTGAGCCCCTTCCCACTGCCACAGCCACTAGGACCTGGCTGGGGAGCTGCTGGCAGCTCAGACCCCCGATGCTCCCCACAGGACTGCCACAGCCCCCTGGGACAGTGCAGCCCTCCTGCCACCTCCCCTGAGGTCCCGGGGGAGCATCTCAGGACAGGTAGGGATGGGGGACAGGGGAGGAGGGAAGGAGAGGGATGCCTGTGTATATCAAAATGCTTGAGGTCACCCATAGAGAGGGGTCTTGGTGGCCTCCAGGAGAGGTTTGCAGATGTGCTGGTGGGTACCAGATCTCCCTTAAGATGAGTCTGGACTCCTCAACTCTGCCCTGCCAGCCTGCGTGCCTGTCCCCTGCTGCTGTCAGCGGTGCCACAGCGGCCTGGCACACAGAGGGCTGGTGAGGAGCAGGGCTGTGGCACTGCCTGGTTCTCTGGATGATGCTCCCCTGCCCACCCAGCCAACATGCTCCTACCCACCCCATATTCCCCACCAACCCAGAGCCTGGGCAGGCTGCTGATGTCCAACCAGCCCTGATCCCCCACAGGATATAAGGGGCACTTGATGGAGCTCCTGGTAGAGGTGCAGGGTGGCAGCAGGAAAAACGCATCCCCCTTGGATGCAGGAGAACCCTCTGTAGTGGCAGAGTCCTGCTTTTCTAGGCAGGGCTGCGCACGGGGCTGGCAGGGATGTTGGGCAGGGAGCCCCTTGGAAACTACTGCATGGATCAGGTCCCCATATCTCGCACACATCAGATGGACTCAGAGGTGGCATCCCACACCCAGACCACGGGTCTGACGTCTCCTCTCGCCCTCCCCTCCGCAGCATGTCCCAGGCTGGTGGCAGCCCCCGGGCAGAGGACGCAGGGCTGTGTGTCAGGGCACACTCATGCACCCCGAGCCGGGGCAGCCAGCGAGTTGAGTGCATCATCTGCTACTCCTCCTACGACCTGGGCGGCCGGCTGCCCCGCCGGCTCTACTGCGGCCATACCTTCTGCCAAGCCTGCCTGAAACGCCTCGACGCCGTCGCCAACGAGCAGCGCTGGATCCCCTGCCCGCAGTGCCGCCAAAACACCCCCACGCCGCGTGGCGGCGTCGCCATGCTCGACCTCGACCTGGCCACCTTCCTTGCCGTCAAGGCTGACAAGGATCATCCCCGGGTGGCCGGCAAGTCCCAGCCTGACTCGGCCACCAAGGGCTTGTGCAAAGAGAAGGCGATCACCCAGCAGCCAGCGGGGCTGTGCCAAGACACGGTGCCTCCAGCGCCATTCCACCAGCGTGGCTGCTGCCGGCCGAGCCTGTGCTGTGGGGTGACAGCCGTCTTTGAGAGCTGAGCACCAGGAGGGGGCTGTGAGCAGCTGAGCCTCTGGGGTGCAGTCTGGGACCACTTCTGGAGACTCTATTCCATGCCTCAGACCCACATGTGGACGGTAGCAGTGGGGCTGTGCTCATAGCGTGGAAAGGGCTTCAGCTTGCTCAGGGCTTTCTGCTCGCCCTGCCAGGATTTGGGGTACAACAGAGGTGATGAGGATGCCCCCATGCCCTCATCCTACCCTTCTGACAACTCAGAAACCTCATCTGGCCATCACGGGTGCCCCCTGGTCTGTGGCCCAAGGCTTGCTCACCCCCAGGCTTGCTCCCCATGCATGTGGCTCTGCGGCAGGGACACCCTCACTGAGCATCCCCCAGGCAGGTACTTCACACCTATTAAACAATGCTCTGTTGGCCCTGCTGGGCTGCATGCCTTGGTTGGATTTGTGGGTGAGCCCCAGGAAAGCCTGGGGAGAGCCCTGCCTGAGGTGGGGGCAGGATGAGGAGAGGTGACCTGTCCTGCCAGATTGCTTTCCTTTAAACATTTGCTCTGTTGGCCCTTTTCATAAGAAATTTGGGCCCTGGGGTAGCTGGACAGTTGAAATAGAGGATGACAGAGTTGTTAGGAGGCTACAACACGTTGCTCCAGCTCTTCAGATTTATCTGCCCACCCCTTACTCTGCTCCAGTACGGGAGGAGAGCTGAGCCTGGGAGCTCCTGCTTGGCCTTGTTCTCTGTGGACGGTGCCAGGTTTGGTTTTCCTGCCTGAGGCTCTCCCCATCCCTCCCTGCACACCCAAACGCAGCCCCTGCACAAGCCCCAGTGCTGTTTTCCAGGTACTGTCTTCCCTGCCAGCACAGCTTGGCTTTCCCTGCCTGATCCCAGAGAGGGGCTGCGAGAACCTGGTCCCAAACAGCCAGGATATAGAACTAACAGAGGCCAAATGGGGAGGACTGGGGGGCACCAGGGGGATACTAATGCAGTTCTTGGGCAGCTGCAGTCCCCTGCAGCTCTTGTGGTCCTCCCACAGAGCCCATTTTCTGCATCCATTTTCCATGTGGTTTGTGAGCTCTTGTAATATCCCACCATTGGGCACCACTGTCCGCCCTTTGGGGCTTGGCAGGGGACCCCAGCCTGTGCCTGCCTGGGGCCAGCAGCGATCTCATGTCCCCTTGGCAGTCTTGGGGCTTGGCTGTCCCCTGCACTGGGTGCCAGGGCTGCAGCCAGAGGAACCCAGCACCTACCCCATGCACAGCACCCACCCCGTGCACAGCACCCACCCCATGCACAGCACCCACCCCGTGCACAGCACCCACCCCGTGCACAGTGCCCATGCACAATTCTGCCACTTGGTGTCACCTTCTATAAAAAGTCAGAGCTCTGAGAGGTGCCCAGAAAAGCTCAACCTGAGGAGCTCCAGCCATGGGAGCAGGAGCACCAGGGATGTCTCAGGGCAGAGGTGCCCAGTGGGGACAGCAGAAGCATGGCACAGTTCAGGGACACCATGGGGGGGGGCATCTGCCTGCCTTCGATCTTTACTTACATGGAAACATGCAATAAATTAAAGCCTTCAAGGATGGGATAAAAGTTAACACTTTCCCCTCTATTTCACTGAATTTCACTGAATTTTTATAGTTGGAAGGAACCGTAGAGATCATCTAGTCCAACTCCCCTGCTGAAGCAGGATTGCCCAGAGCTAGAGCATGTCACTCAGGAGCATCCAGGCAGGTCTTGAAAATTGCCAGAGAAGGGGACTCCACGACCTCCCTGGGCAGCCTG
>BJBW01017722.1:0-37694 GCA_004320125.1 Scolopax mira | reverse complement strand
CCCCTCTTTCAGTTTAAAACCATTCCCCCTCATCCTAAGCTCCACTTTCTGATAAAGACTCCCTCCCCATCTTTCCTGTAGCCCCCTTTAGGCACTGGAAGGGGCTATAAGGTCTCCCCAGAGCCTTCAACTCTCCAGGTTGAACAACTCCAACTCTCTCAGCCTGTCCTCATAGCAAAGCCATCTCATCGACTTCGTGGCCTCTTCTGGCCCTCTTCCAACACGTTGAGGACCCCAGGGCTGGACACAGCACTGGTGGGGGGTCTCACCAGAGCAGGGCAGAATCCCCCTTCCCTGGCCCTGCTGGCCGCGCTGCTTTTGCCGCAGCCCAGCACGCGGTTGGCCTGGGCTTCCAGCTCGCGTTGCCGCATCACGTTGAGCTTCTCACCAAGCAGCCACCCCGCGTCCTTCTCCTCGGGGCTGCTCTCCATCCCTTCTCCGCACAGCGGTGTCTGAGCACGGGACTGCCCGGAGACCTCCGCTCGCCCGGCGGGCATGGACCGGAGGCGCGGCCCCCCAGCCCCCGCCCCGCGCCGGGGGCGAGCCCGAGCCGCGCCTTCCCATTGGCCGTGCTGGGCGCGGGGCTGCGGGCGGCGGCGCGGATTGGCTGCAGCGCGCGGGCAGCGAGCGCGGGGTCCTGCCGCGTCCGGCCCAGCGGAGCGCGGCGGCCGGAGGAGACGCAGCCCCGCATCTCCCGGTGAGCGGCGGAACCGCGCGGGGAATGGTGGCGGGGCCGGCGGGGGGGGGGGGGGGCTGCTTCTGCCTGGCGAGTGGGACTCCCCGGCTGGGCTTAGGAGCCCGCAGGCTGCCGGGTCGCCCTAGCCCGGCGGCAGCCCTCTCTCAACGCCTCCATCCCCGCAGACGGCGGTGCCCCTCCTCGCTGAGGATGCGGCGGGGAAGGAAAGCAGGCTGCCCCCTCCCGCCCACTCTCTGATCCCCTTCCCAAGGTGGCCAAGGGCTTCTAGGCGCCCCTCCATCGCGGTGTCCCCAGGCCGAAGGCAACCCCGTAGCCAGTGGGTTGGCGCCAGGGCTTCCTGGGGATCCGGCCGCAGCCCCTGGCCCTCCGCGGGGCCGGCGCGGTGGTGCGGGCAGAGGTACCGTATGTCGCAGGGGAGATGTTGACATCCTGAGGGAGCCCATTATTTATTTATTTATTTATTTTTTCTGTTAGAGCTGAACGTGGTTCTGGACCCCCCCATATGCCAGATAGGGCTCAGCCAGCAGCCATTCCCGAGGGATTCGGGGGAACAACGCTGAACGGGAGAATTTGTTGTTATCCGTGAGTTTCGCCGTCTAAGTGTGCATCGGCTGTCCCGCCAGGGGTCGGGTCCGACCGGCGGGTGGACCCTGACAGACCCGCGGAGAGCAGAGGGGGGAGGAAGGGAACGGGAGGGCACAAAACCCGTGAGAAAATGCGTGCGTGCCGTGGGGAAAACACGATCGGCCTTGCGTATAGCTCTTCCCTTCTTAATGTGTTGCATCCAGCTGAGTGGAAATCTTCAGTAATGTTGTTGATGGAGGCCTGCTGATGCACTTTCAGCTGAGATTCATTAATTCTTTTCAGTTTCCTGTTCTCCAGCTAATGCCTATCCAGGCAAAATCCAGGCTACTACCTTAGGCTTTGCCTTAGGACCTCCCTGGTTTCACTTCCCTTACCTTCATTTGTGCTTTAAAGTAGCGTGTGGCTGTTTAACCAGAGCTTTGCCTTTGACTGGCTTAGATTTGCTTCTGTCATTCTCCTCTGTTTATAAAATATAGCGAAGGGAATGATATGCAAAGAAACAGAACTATTATGGGAGATTTCCAAGTAATTTTGTAATCAGTAATGAATGTTCAGGCTCATAGAAATTGGATTTTGCCCTACTGTTCAAAGGCATGGCTCATTGATGTGAGCTCTTAAAAGAGTCTTGGCTCATATAATTTGAGGTACCTTACCTTATTAGGAAAGGAGGAAAGCAAACTGGTATAAAACGACAGTACTAGTAGGGTTATCTTCTGGAAGCTCTACAGTACGGAAATTGCCTATTAAATCCCATTTTAGTCTGATGATTATATTATAAATTCAATTATGGACGCCTTTTGCAGCTCTTGTTGTGTTTGTTGTTTTTTTACTGTAATCAGTCTTTCTCTCTACTTGAGTAGTGTAAGCGTTGAGCAAATTATGTCTGTGGTTCAGATGGTCTTCTCTGAGTTACATATACAGGCTTGGAAAGAAAGCTGGTGTTCCAAGTTACCTGCTAGGCAGCCTTTTGGATTCAGGATTGGTGTTCAGGTCTTGTGTCTGCAGTCAGCTAGTGCTTTGCCTTTACACTGTTTTGTACCTCCTTGGACAATCTGTAGAGCAAAAAACCATGATGCAGACATCCCCAGATAACAGGGACCCAAGTCTGTAAGGAGACAAGCTGACTGCTTTTTTTTTCCTGCAGGGGAAAAGAAATGCAACAGAACTAGTTTCTCCAAAGCCCAGCCCTTTATTCTTCTGGGACATAATAGGCTTAGAGGCATACTGTACAGTGAGGTGTCTTGTGTATTCAGATACAAAGTAAATGAAAAAACATGGATAAAATTGGATATTTGTGCCCAGGAGGCAGTAAACAAGCACAGCATGCAAATAAACATCAAACAAATCAGTAGGTGTCCTGGTGGCAGCTGGGCTGTCATTGGAAAAGGAAAATGCCCTGATCTGGATTCTTTCAGAAGTAGAGAGGAATTAAGATGCTCAGAGGCCATGTGTATATACATCCCAACCAGTTCTTGCTGCACCTCCTGTCAGCTTAGAGTTTTCCAGGTGGTTACCCTTGCCCTGTCTACTTTGTATGGTGCTTAACAGTGAAACTTTAGAGCAGTTTGTACAGTGCCTTCTGTGCCCCACAGCTGTATCTGTCAGCACTCTAACTGCACAGATCCCAGTCCTGCTGGCTGTGCAGACAGGGCTGACTCCTGCAACTTCTGCTGCAGAGTGTTCCTCCTGGTTTGTGCTCTGATCACTGGGCTTAAACGAAAGCAGCTCAAGTTACCTCTTGACATACATCTCTACTACTGCTTAAATTCATACTTTCAGTGATTATAATATCAAGGTTCACAGAATTAGGAAGATGTCACAGCTGATCTAAGAAAAAATGGCTCTGCTGCTTGGCTTCCCAGCCCTATTTTATAACTTTTGGGATTGAGACCCGATTCCAGAAACACTTTTAAAATTTTTTAGCTGTTTCAAGTATAAATTAAGATTCTCTTCCTTTCTTATCCAAATGGAAACAGCTTGTGGAAATGTCTCAGAAAAAAAAGATCTGTTTAGTGATGGTACATGTATGTACTGTATGGACAGCATAGCATTCATTGTTCGTTTGTTGGTTTTTTTGGGTTAATTTTCTTTACTTTTGGCTTTGGCTTGCCAGAGGAATCAGGGAGAAGAATGGAATCCATCTTGATGGGGTAATTCTCGGATTTCATGTAAGACATTTCTCCTCTTTATTGTTTTCAAAAACTACTTGATTCCTTCTTGTATGTTGCAAATGGTCACTCCGTGTGTGCCATTTTTGTTCAACTAGCCTTTTCCAGCAGTGCCTACTCTTCTTTTACCATCCTTACAGGTTCTTAAGAGTTTTTCAGGCATTATGGTAAGTCCGAATCAAACAGTGGGTTATCTTACCCCATTTGAAAGAGTATAGAAAAGATCTGGATTTCGTCAGGAGAGCAGCTAGTTCTGACTTGTAGGAAGCTGTGACAATATGGGTGAGTAATGTAAAAATGACACATCAGGAGCTTAAAGACCATCAATATGCTACCCAAAAAATTATCAGTGTGAGCCTGTCACCTATAGAAGGATGGATATGCCTTAAAAACTTACGTAACAGATTTCATTCAGGAGGTTGAAAACACCCTATTCTTGTTCCAGGCTGATCTGCTTTCAAATTCTTTTTCTTTATGAACAGAAGAGGTTGCTTTGGAGGTCAGAGCTGCTATCAACTTAAATTGATAATTCTACCAGCCCCTGCTCTGTGGCTTGAAAGCCATACATAACTGTCCCTTCTTTGTTTCTGAGGGTTTTTTTGATCTGTTTTATCAGATCACAGCCCTGTTTCCTGAAATGATGGCTATGGGCCAGGAAAACAGTGATATTTTATTAGTCATATGGTGTTTGTGCAAAAATAACAGTGTTCTGGGGGTTTTCCAAGCATGCAAAGTGTATAAAACAGAGAATATTGTCCTAAACTGTTTCTGTGGCTTTCAGACTCTTCTCTGATCTGTGGGAGTAGAGTTCTGTACTGAGTCCTTGTATTAGATTGTTTGTCTTTCCTTTTGCAAAATATTTTACTGTTCATTTCCCATCTCTTAGTTAGCCAGATACTAGAAATTCAGCAGAAGAAATCAGGTAGGAGCCTTGCTGTAGTTGGTTATGTGGAAGAAGAAAGTTGTCTCTCTTGCTGTCCATTGACAGTAGATCTATTTGCAGCAGAGAGAACATTTTCAGAGAGTATGATTTTCTTTTGAAAAAAAATCCCACATTTTGCAGCATGAAGTGCATGTTCTTTTGCCCTAGTTTGTGGGTTTGGAGTATTTTTCCATTTTGTGTGGCAGCTTCTACAGTTGTAAATTCTATTGAGGAAATGGATACGTGTTCTAGCTCGGGCCAGGTAGTCATTGTTCTACTGCACCAGCTAGAGCTGGTCTCACAAGCAGCCTTTGTGAAGGTGTATTACAGTAGCTTCTGAAGGTGTGTTGCTGAAAGCTTGACACCTGCAGTGTCGGGGGCTCGGGGCTGCCCTAGTGATGAGATCTGCCCTTATAATTTTTAAAAAATGATAAAGCTGCACTGTGCTGGTTGATGTAAGAAAGCACTAAAACCACTCAACTAAATGTACTGCCTTTAGTAGGTGAATACTGTCAGCTTGAAGAAAAGGACCAGGAATGTGAACTTATTCAGATTTATGTGATTCCCCTTTATATTGTCTACTGCAATTATTTTAGCAAATCTCTCTCTGTTTTAATGCAGGAAAAAAAAGCATTTGTGTAGATGAGTGCTTATATTGTACTGTATCAAACTTTGATTTTGGCCTCTGGCTGAACAGCTGAAAGGCAGTGTACTGTATAACTCTTTCTGTGGCAAGGTATAAGGCACTTTAAAGGCAATAAAACTTCAGACTTGGCGAGTTTCCCATTTAGATTTTATGATTTCACTGAGCATTGCAGTGACGCTTTTGCAGATAAAAGCAGGTAATAAATAGGGCCTTACTAGATAAAGGCAATAACAGGAGAATTGGCAGGGAATGGAGGTCTCTATGAAAAGTTTATCTTTTTGTGACTCTTGCAAAACTCAGTAGTTTAAAAACTAAAATCTAATTCTGATGGTGTTTCTGGGGGCAGTTCAGAGTAATGCAGCTTGTGAAAGTTTCATTTAAAAAGTCAGTGTGTCTCAAGTATGTTCCAGGTGACAGGATGAAGTGCCAAACTACTGTTTTAGCTGTACTGCTGTAATTCTGAGAATAAAACAACTTCTAAACCTGTCTCCAGTTTTCCTTATCTCAATCACTTAAAAGAATTCCTTCATCTGGATGGAATTTTTCTTGCTATCCCCAGTCAAAATTCAGGTTTAATTTTACGCGTGAAAATACATAGCTTTGCAACTGTTGTACCCATATGTGGAATCCAGTTTAGCCTCGGTGGGCAGGGGCAGGTGGCTGCTGGGAGCTTCTGCACAAGGGTGATGGTACTGGGAGTGCATCACTGAGACCTGGTCATCCACAGCAGAAAGATGGGGCCACAGGAGGAGACACTTGATGTGGAAGAAACATGCATGTGCTTCCTTTGGTTTGTAGCATGTTCCTATTTTATGCTGACTCCTTATGATACTTTTCACTGTGTCAGCTGAGAGGTTTGGATTCAGGTTCCTGTGTCAAACTGATGCTCTGTTCCCTGCTGAGAGTTCCACTCTCACAGCTGTATGGGACATGTTGCTGAGGAGGGATCCTGGCATTAGGATCAGCACATCTGTCTCCCATTTCTTTTCATCTTGTCCACCATCTGCATGTGATGGGCACCAGATTTTTTTTTCTGAAGCCTTTTAGCCTGCCCACAGTGACTTCCCCTCCATTTCACAGAATCACAGAATCTTAGTGGTTGGAAGGGACATTTGAGATCATTGAGTCCAACCACATTAAAAAACAAAACAAACACAAACAAACAAACAAAAATTTAAACCCCCCCCCCTCCACCCACCCCCCCCCAAACCCCAACAAACCCAGAAAACCCAGAAAAACCACACACAAAATAAAAGCACCCTTTCTACTGTCTTCCCATGTAGCTTTCCAGCCTTTGTGTTTACTATGTCTCAGATCTGATCTAAGGACTCTTAGTTCTGTCTTTCAGCTCTAAAACCAAATACTTTTGACTGGAAGACCATGATCACTCTGTAGGAGGCATAGCAGATTATACACGAACCTGTCGGGTAAAAGATGTGCTGTTGTGGAAAGTGAAGCTGGAGGGTGGAGAGGGTAAACGGACAGAGAAAGTGAGGAGAGAGAGAGGCTGTCCTGCCTGCGACCGGAGCGGGCATCTCCGCCTGGAGCACACAGGTTACCTGGGGTTGGTTGGGTAGCTAGAAAGCACTGTGATAGAGGTATGGCTGTGGATGATTGTTACCAAAGAGTGCAGATTTCCAGCACACAGTTTTCTTTCTCATTTGTTGGGAAGGTGGGTGCTTTGAGGGCTTTTATTTTTTCCTCCCCTTGTAACCTTGGTTTCATCACTGGTTTCTCACAGAGCAAAGCAGTAGGTGTTGGGAGGAGACATAAATTAGTGATGGTGTTTTCCTGATGTCCTATTTTTGATTTTTGGCTCAATTTTAAAATATACAGCTTCCATCTGTAAGCCTTGTACCAGCAAAGCACAAGGCAGCAAGCTCCCCTAGTGCTGGATGATTTCATGCTGTCTTGCTTGTAATCTTGGTATGAAATCACCCCTTCCTCTCCCTCCTTCTTACCCAGTAAATGAACAACCCTCCAGACTTTTTCACAAGGGATGTCTTCTCTTGCCTGCCAGCACTTTTCCTTTCTGAATGAAGCAAAGCATCATAGAGGCTTGAAGAAGACACAGAGGAAAGTGGGGGGGAGGGGGAGGAAGTAATTTTCAGGGAAAGGAAAGAATAATAACCCTCATTTGTATTTGTATAGCATCGTGCTCGATCTTGATTAAAGACTTTGAACATCACAACAACATGCCAATTTTGGATTGGCATAGAGGATAGAGCGTGCGAGGTTCTTGGCAGCACCCCTTGACATTAACACAACTGAAATCAACTTGTATATTTTAAATTGGTCTGGAAATAATACAAAAATGTGAATAAGTAATGTAAATAACATAGAAATTAAGTATTTTAAATAAGCTCAGTGTAGTTTATTAGCAGTCATATTTTTTGTTTGTGTTATGTTTCCTCCAAATCTGTCTGTCAGCCTTTTTTCATGTTAGATGCCAAATTCTGGGAACCAGCCATCCTGTTCTCTGCCACCTCTCTTTCTGCATCTGGCATTAATGATGCATTTTTTGCCAGGTGCTTGCTTAATACTAGTGTTGCAATGTACACCAAAAAAAAATGGGACTCTAGGAGTAGGATGGAGGGAGTAAGTTTGTACTGACGCGTTTTTAACAGCTCACTGTGTAAAATCTGATGATATAAATGATTGCCTCAGTGGGAATTGGAGAACGTGGCAGGTTAAAAAGCTGTTTAGAAGCCAAAACAAACATGCTGTGGCATGACAGGACAGATTTCAGGTATACAAGATGCTTCCTGGCAGCAGGCCAGAGCGTAACCCAAGCACAGAATGCTGCAGACAGGGTAGAGGCCGCAGCTTCTGAACCCCTGCTGATTCCATCCTTTGGGGCGAAGCACGCTGCTGAGCGTGCTGACAGTGACAGTCCCCAGTTGGCAGGCACGGGGCACGTGTTTTCCCTCTACCCACCATCCTGCCAGCCACCCCAGTGTTCTCTTGTCCAGGCTCTACTGTAAAGCAAACCTTGTTTTTTGCTCCACAGCTTATTGCTGCAATGCAGCTTCTTGTAGAGAGAAATAGGATTACACAATCAGAGTGTGCTGGTGGAGGTAGGAAAGCAGAGGATGAGCGTGGTTCAGATGAACTCTGAACCTGCACCACTGCACCGCTCTTTGTGGGGATGTTTTCCCAGGTAATGGAGTTATGGGGACAAAAATCTTCGGTTTGTTGCATGGTTTGGGCAGTGGGTATTGTAAGTGGCTGATGTAACATGCTGCTTCTGCCTTGGCTGTTGTAAAAAGCAGCTGAAGAAAAATAAAAAAGGCCAGCTTGTGTTATTGAGAGAAGGAGTAGAGGCAAGTAGAGATAATGAGAAACAGTGCCAGGGGCTGGATTCATGACGTTATGGGGCCTTTGACAGGGAAGAACTTTCATGATCCCTGCAACCATCTGTGCATTGCATTAACTATAGCTAACAAATCTTGTGCTTTTTTTCCTCCAATTATGAAATCCAAAATGCCAGTTCTTTTAGAAATGTCTTTTAGCAAGCAGTAGCAGAAGATCAGTGACTACTTGTTTAAATTCTCATCAGTAATCTCTATTTTTCCTTGGCCAATAAGGTGATTGGAAAATAGCCCTTCTGATGCAATCTGTAAGATTCCTGGTGTTAATTTATTCATAAAAATCAGACCATTACATTATCACAAATGAGTTCAGAGGTTTTTCTTTTGCTTCTGTGTAGCTTTTGGTGTAGCGGGACCGGTCAAAATGATAGGACTGATGATTAACATTGGTTCATGTGCGTGTGATGTTTCAACAGTGAGTCAAGCCTGTTTGTCCTCCTGATTTGTCCTCCTGTTCCTCCTATTCTGATTTGTCCTCTTGTTCCTCACTCTGCTTGGTTGTTTCGTTTCTCTGGTGTACCTTGTTTTTCCTGAGCTGAATTGTGACTACACTGGACACTGTGAAGGGTTTGGTGGTGTCTCTTCTCCAAAACGGGAATCCCTCTGGTGTGGATATGAGGCTGAGCCACAGAGGAGAGATAGATGGACATGGAGTTCTTCAGAAAAGAGGCTGGGAAGATGCTACTACCATTGCAAACCTGAGGTTGGTTTGCATACATTATTTCTGGGTGCAACACTTGCATAAAGTGTATTTTTTTTGCAGAAAATATGCAGGGAAAATCATGTCCCAGAGTGATCTGGTGAATGATGGGAAACGGCTCACAAGTTCAGTTTTATTGTTCTGTATGGAGAAGGGACACGAAAGGAACTGTTTGTTACATTCGGTCAAAATCCATATGCAGTCTTGCATAACTGATCCTCTGCTCTGGCAGGTTATCAGGCTTTGGAAGCTTACAGACACATTCCTTTCCTCTGTTGCGAAACTTCAGCTTCTGATTATCTTTCAGCTACTGTCACTAGTTAACAGCAAAAAGGGAAAGGGAAAGGCCAGCTTGAGATAATACTGACACAGTGCTTCTAAAGGCTAACAGTGCACACGATTTAGTAACATCTCTGAAGAATTATCTGATTACTGATAAATCCTGCATTTGCATCCATTTGGTGAAACCCTGATTTTATGAAGAAAAATTTGCCTTTTTTATTTTTCTGAGCTGTTACGACAGTGCTGTCTTGGGGCCTCTTGAGAAGGAGAGGTTAAGCACCACTAGAGGAGGGAGAATAGCTGCTGCCCTGCGCCACAGGACAGCTTGAATTAAGATGTCTTTCTCTGCTCTTGTACAGTGTTTTTGTGGTATTTGACAGGAAGCGGTCTCCTACCTGTTCCACGCTAAGGCTAGTGGTATTGCCAGCTGATTTGTTACTTAATTTTCATTGTTACAACATGTATTTGCAAGGTATTTCCTTGCAGCGCACCCATGGATGGTGCTCATGGGATCTTTGCAGATCTGCAGGAAGTCCACTGACTCTTTTGGTTGCTGGAAGTGAATGGCTGGTGTGGGAGGCGAGGTGTGCAGCACAGACAGCAGCTGGTGGTGGCACAGATGCTGGCTTTAGGTATTTCTCACAACCTTTCAGACCATTCTTGGAGTGTGGGTGCAAGTAGATATTCCAGATAGGATTATCTCCCAAAGCTTTAGAATTCAGTTGTTTTCCATTCCTGCTTTTAGCTTGTCTGTAAATCCAGTCCAATTGGCCTTCTCCTTTATGAAATGGGAATAGTGGGTATCTTCTGTGATTCCAGAAGCAGCTGAAATAATATTGCGGGTTTGTGTCCCCATTCCCAATTTGTGCAGCCACTCTGAGCATCACAGTTGCACAAGGATTCCTTTAACACTGTCTTGATTCCAGGTCCCTCTTACTCCAGCAGCTATGCTGGACTCGCTCAACTTACACTAGAAAATTTTGTAAAGATTTGCCCGGTACTAGCAGCCTTCCCAAAACTGTCCAAAATTTTTTACCTACCTAAATGCGAAATATCAAGTCTCCACATTCATGTGATTCATAGCTTTTATGTACCAGACTGAAAGACCTACGCTCAGCCTCTTGTGTGGGTGTCAGTGTTATCGTATGAGTAGAGGGTGCATCACAGATGGACCTTGCTGAGACTTTACAAGAGAGTTTAGCCATTAGCACACTTAGTAAGGTCTAATTTACCTCCTCAAATTCATGTCCAGGTATTTAGTACTTGTGTTAAATGTTATAATGCAGCAGCTTCATTATTTTTGTCAAATAGGCAACATGTAAGGGGCAAATAAGCACACAGTTTATGCAGTAGCCATGTGGTTTTTTTCCCTAGTAGGCAGCTTTCAGATTTTGATACCTTCAATGAGTCTTCCAGTTACTGGTTCAGTTTTTAATTTATCAGAGTGCTTTGTCTCAATCACAACGTCAGTTTTGTGAATGGGCCCAGTGAGAAGTGAATGGGCCCTGAGAAATATGTGTTTTGCTGAATCAGATTGGCACTAGTTTCATCATCCATCTGGAGCTCAAAAATAATTTTCAAAACATAATGGGGAATTTAGCCACAGAGTCTATTGATTAACACTGTGTATGTATCTGTGTTCCCTAAACGGTTTTGAAAACAGCCCAACTGCTGTTCTTTTAACCTGTTACCTGACAAAACAGGCAATAATAGGACTTCTCCTTCTGACTGTGAAGTTCCCATGTTGAATGGGAGTTAAAGTAGTTGACACCTGAAGAACAGAAGAGCATGATCCCACTCTCCCTGTGTCGTGTTACACCAGTTACTGGTTTGTAGGAAATGCAGGTGCAGCTCAGGTGTGCCTTTGCACACACCCAACCTCTGATTATTGTTTTTTATAAGCTGAGCATCTGCTCACCAAAGAAATCCCTGAATGTTAGTGGTATTGATTGCATTGAATTCCACTCTGTTCATGTGGCTTTTTGCTTAGTTCAAAGAAGAAAAAACTACCTCTCTATTTTTAGTGTAATATTATTGAATGTCTGAGGTAGGAAGCAGTCTTCTGATTAGCTACAGGTTAGAGAAGCTGCAGTGTCCTGGGTTTCCTGCAAAGCTAAGCAGTCCCAGTCTTTCCCATTTTTTTCTGTTTTGCCCTTCATGATAATCCTCTTTGTCCAAATAAGATTCTTATCCTTCTGTCTGCAAACCATTTTCTCAGATTTTTATTATTAACTTGGGGTCAACATTTATACAGTCATGCTTTATGTTTTCTTCCAACTACATTGAAAGATTTTTTTTTTATATTTTAAAATGAACCTACTAATTACTGTTACCTAAAACTTGATTTGACAGTCCTTTTAGTACTTTATTCCATCTCCAAACATGGCAAGCCCTTAAGAGGAGTGTTGCTTTTCTTCTTTATGCAAGTTTGGGGTGATGAGACCCTGCTTTTAGTCCTGTATCAACTCCATTTTTTGAAGGAGGACTAGAACTTGGTGCTGAGTATCCTGGTGTGCCCTGTCCTCTGCTTGGTGATACTAGCGTGGTTTGTTCTCATTTTCTTGCAGGTGTGTATGACATTAAGATTTTGACATTTTGTTTCTACCCTGGAACTGCTATTTCTGGATACTGAATTTTTCTAAAGTACTGTAGCTCTGTGTTGTTTGAAATGCTTTGTTTTTTCTAACAAATTCTAGCAGATGTTTTCTAGACTGCAACGGAAGGATTAAGAAGGGCTAAAGAGTTGCTTCTGGAAGAATTTGCCATCATTTGCAGTGAAATCCAGCATTTGCTAACATAGTTAAACCTTCCAATATTTCCCCTAAAAACAAAGTATCCTATATCCTATCCTTGTACTTTTACTCGGTCTGGTGGACCAGCCTGGCTAGAATCTGATCCCTGTTTTGCCTTGTATGTATTTCAGATACATATATATGTCAGATAAATAATGTATTTCAGAAGGATGTGTGTACTATTGGTTCATAAAAATATATCTAGCATCGGAAATACATGCTTTTGATTCTGCTAAAGCAGATTATTTCCTAACGGTGAAAGATTGTGTAACAAGTCTTCCTTGGAAAGCTGCCTATCAGTGTAGAGTGTATACTTATTGCGATTGGTGATGTCCTTTCCAATGATGGACTATTCAACTAGATCTCATTACCAATGTTCTCTTGATTAAATCAAATGGAAGTCTGTGGGCTTTTTGTTACAACTTTTTTAATACATTTTTAATACAACTTAAATAATTGTTTAGCAGTTATAGTTGCTCCAAATCACTGACACAAGAATGACTGGGACTTCTGTGTTCTTTGCACTGCAACAGGATTTGTCATCCCCTTTGTGCCTCCAGCCTGCCCAGCAGGTAATTATGGACATGGAGGGGCTGCACTGTGAGCGAAGGGGCTAAAGCAGCCATCCATAACAGCAAGAATTTATGACCTACCTAGGAAGTGACAGTTCAGTGTCGAGCCATTTGATGCAAGGGTTAAAATAAATAAATAAATGAAAATACTCCACTAGAAATAAGAGTTTACTACCGAATTATTCTCCCTCTGGATGATGAGTTTGCAAGCAGTGGGATATGACATGGCTTAGCATGATGGGGCAGGATGCTGACTGGAGTCTCTAGATGATGTTGTCATATAAATTGTTAGCACCACTGTAGCACCTCACAATAAGAAGTACTTTTCATACAAGATAATTTTGTTTAATGAATTTAGCCTCACATCATGTAAGGAAGCACTCAGCAGATGCACAAAAATTTGTCATACCTCAGTCTTCCCAGAGTGCACCCTTAGGAGCTGTAATCCCAATTACTTACTGAATAAGTGTTGCAATATATTGCTGATGCAAAGCATCGCCTTTGAATCCAATGTTTTTTATGTGGTGAGTGTAAATACCTACAACTTTTCTCAGTCCTTCCCCCTCTGCTTTGTGATGTGTCCCTGCCCTTACCATGTGTCTGAATGGTATTATTGCACCTTTTGTGGTAGATTAGCTAGTTAACAAATTCAATTTAGAGTCAGCAGTTTGTTTTACTGTCTGGCAACTAGTACAGGCCAGCTTGAATATGTCATTTACAGTCTGTGTATGTCATTGATAACGGGTTTTAAATTATGAAGAAGGTGAGCTTCAGTCTTTAATTTGGATCAAATCAACAGCTTGTTACTTAGGAGTAGTATGGTAAGTGTATTATAAATGACTGCAGCCTGGGCTCCTTTCTTGTCAGCTACTGGTACTTGCTTGGGATCCAGGCCACAGTCTTATGGCGAAGGAGAAGGGAACTGAGACAGTTAGCCACATCTGATTCCCATCCTTGTTGGTGTTAATGGCAATTTCATTAGCAGTTTGTCTGGGTGGTGATCAATTGTCCATAGTGTGCAGAAGAGCTCCGGAGAGGAGCATAGTGCCTTTAAACCATATACTTGGGCGATGGATATAAATCAGTTGTGTGGATGCTAGCATCACATTTGTGGGTGTGTAAATTATCTGTGTCAGGATAATGCTATAATGGAGAGAGGCTGCAGAGTGCATTTGGTCCACCTGAATGACTTTCTGTCCCTTGTCCTTCCAGTATTAGCATGTAATCATAATAACATCCACTCCAGCCAAATAAATGCTCCTGCTGTTACTGTGCTGGAGGAGGTGGAAGAAGAAAGCATGGTGCTGTAATAGCAGCATGAACTGGAATCACAGAATTGCCAGGGACCTCAGCCGCTTCCTACAAGCCTTGCGTCTTCCATCGTTGTCACTTGCTTGTGACAACAAGGATATCTGTCCTTTCCTCTGTCTGTCTTAGACCCTTCCTTGTGCTGAGCTGAGGTGGCAGGAGTCTGGGGCTGGCTTTGGTTCCCTGAGGACTGGGCTGCTCCCCCATCTCCCCCCTTGCAGCACGTGGGGGCAGGCGCTTGGGTCGCAGCCCCTCAGGCAGCCTTCAAACCCCACGCTCAGCAAAGCATCCTGCCGAAATCTTGTATCCTGCAGCTGGAGCCCACGGGAGACAGGACGTAAAGCAGGTCCCGCAGCTGGGATTTGGCTGCCTGCCTGTCAGTGGGCACGGCGCACCCCCTCCTCAGCTCGACTTCTTCTAATGCCCTGATTACTGAAGTGGGTAAGTCACCATCTTGCTTGTAATAATTACAGATTTCCTCTGTGATTTTTCACTCGTTGGTTGCCACAGCAACCGTGCAGTGGCTCAGCCGAAACGCTGTCACAGGGATTTAAGTCTGAAGCAACTCAGCCTTTTCCTGCACCCTGGTGCATCTTCCCTCTTGCCCCCCGGAGCCATGGAAACCTGGCAATGGCATCCCTGCCTCTGCCATGGCACCCTGTTCCTGGGCCTGCAGGGATGCTGCAGCCGAGCTCCTGATGTTATTCTCTGTGTGTATCCGCGTCCCTCCATTCCCCGTCTCCGGCAGCGCGTCGGGGGTGGCCCTGGGGTGTGTGCTGGCTGTCAGACTGCCTGTGTGCAACCGGGAGGAACTGAGCCCAACCACGGTTGTTTTCTGATAGTTGAGTGCCCGGGTGTCACCCACAGGATATTTCCAAACCAGAGTTAAATGAAGGGGTTTAAAGACAAAACCTTCTTCAGCTTCCACAATTCTTGAAAACTAAGGGGCGATTTCAAACGTCAGTAGAGTGTGGCTCTGCACTTTGGGACTTCGATTTCAGAAACCTGGCAGAAGGCATTGGGGTGAACTCAGACTCCCAGGGCCCCAAGCGGATGGGCTACACCCTGTGTCAGAGTCAGGGGAGTAGCAAGGGCCAGAGCTGCTGGTCTTGGTTTGGGCTGGGTATGTCTCCACTGGCTGGGGCTGAGCACGGGGTATAGCTTGCAGGAACAGATTTCATTAACCTTCATTAACTGGGGCACCCCCCCAGCTGAGCTGCAGGGTGGCAGCTTGGGGTTTCCTGTGGGTGATGCCTGTCCTTGCTGGCGGCAGTGGCGAGCGGCTGCTGGAGGGAGCTGGCAGCAATGGCACTCCTCAGCGATGCAGCCGGCAGCAGCCTGCTCTAAGGTGAAGGAGAGCGGCGTTTCCAGGACCTGTCTGGCTGCAGCGAGTTTCCTCCAAGTGCTGTAAGTGCCCGTCTCTGCATGCGGTGGGGGTTAGCACAGACCCTGGCCACGCTGGCGGGGGCTGCGCTCCCCTGCGTTCTGTCAGGAGGGGAATTTGTGTCTCTGTGTGTGTGCGGGTGTGTGGCATGTTAAAATGTCCCTGTCATGGATAAGCGTGGTCGGCTGTTCCCGGGTTGTTTGCTGCACCCCTTGTCAAAGAGATCTCCCCTGGGCATCTGCTTTTCTGTGTTTTCATCTGAAACGGGGGTCACCTTGAGAAACCAGAGCACTTGTTCCCGGTTAAGACATTTTCCTTGGTTTGGTGCAGGCTGCCTCTAAGTGAGCTATTTTATGACTTCAGGAAGCAGAAGAATAAATTGTGCTTTTACAGTACATTTTATTCGATGCTATTTATTTACCATTTTCATGACCTCTGAGGAGGCAGTGGTAGGATACTGAGGAATAAAATCTTACAAGGAATGTAACTGAATTACCATGGAGGAAGCTACACTTGAGGATATTTTGCAATACATTATTTTTCTGAAACTACAGAACACTTGTGGAGCTATTAATCTGAAAAGCATGGCTGTGTCATAACTTAAGCTGTTTAACCCATTGAAAGCTGTTTTTGTGTGGGAAACATGGAAATTTGCAGGTGTGGTTTGGATATGTTGTTGCTATCTGCAATTAAAATAATGGATGTAAAATATGCAGGCTTGAAGAGAGGTTCTTATGGGTAGCTCACTAGTAAAGTTCACTGAAATATCAGAAAGGGCAGGTTTTTTTATGGGAACTATTAAGGAATGTCAAACTAAAAAAGAATTTAAATTTTTTCAGTTAACATTAGTTTGTGCTCATTTTTACCAACATTTATATACAGTTGTGCTATTTATGTACATATTTTTAGCTGTTGATCTGGAACTTGCCCAATTTCTAACAGATGCTTTTTAAACCCCATTTTTTATTTTCCTGAGCCCATATATTTCTTTCACAGGAAAGGTGCGTATCTCATCCCAGCTTAGCTGTTCCAATGGCTCTTGAATCAAAAATGAGCTCAAGAGTTTAGTGGGTCACCTGAATCCTAGTGTGTCATATTCACAATGTTTCTACCTGTTCTTATTCATTGGGTTATGGACCAGGAGTCTTTTCTTGGTCCAATATTTGTTGGAGAGAGGGAAAAACAAAGACAAGGGCAGAGAGATATTTTTTTTTTAAAATTACCAAAAAAGAAGAGAAAAAGATGTATTCATAGACACATATATCCACACATATTCATATGTGCTTAGAAGACATCTAAGGAAGAGAAACTGAACATGAGTGTAATTACATTTGGGACTGTAGATGAGTTTTAAAACTTGCTGGAAGGACTGAAGGTTTCTATTCCACCTTTGCTTGTTCTGGGTCCATCTCTGCCCCAATTGTTGGTCTCATGAAGCAGGTAGGTATTGCTATGTCATGATGGATACTGTACAGTACTTTCAAGCTATAGACCTGAGTTTTTTCTCTCAGGCATTGCATCTTGCTTTGGGCTTTTGCTGCAGTTTTCAGAACAGACTGACCTGAATGCCAGCTGAAGGTGGAGTGAGGTAAGGTAGCTGCGTAAAAAGTCAGTTTATTAGGGAAGACTTACACTGTTGTCAAGGCTTGAAAGACAAAACCAGTCTCCCCATTTCTGTTCTTCTAAAGATTAGTGGGAGTGTTTGATTCTGTTGGTGTCAATAAATAAATAAGCAACCCGGAATAGCAGACACTTGAGCTTTCCTTGTAACTATGACAACTGTGTCCTTGACAACTTAAGTACAATCATGGAGTTTCCAATTACATCCTGTTCTACACAAAGCCGTGAAGGTTATTAGAGGAATGAACAGCAAAAGCAACTGTCAGCACGTGAAGTGTTCTCTGGCAAAATCCATTTTGGTGGTAGGTAGAAATTTGCATTTGCAGGTAGCTGTTCCTTGCTTAGTTGCTGTTGGGTGGTGGGAAATGCCTTGGTGAGCTGTGCTTTCCAAGGACAAACTCCCCATTCCTTGACGAGAGTCATTCTTCAGATGACTTTCTCAGCTGCTGCCTGATGTTGTGGGGCCCTTGTCACCAACTTTGCTTTTGAAGTATGAGGCTGTGGCATTTGACCATGCTGGGTAAAGAGCAGCCTATTTCTCTTTTCTTCACTATCTCGTGAGGACGGTCCTAGGTATTGTTCTTCCTGAAGTCAAGGCTTTCATCTCTGGTTTTGTGTTGGGTTTATATAGATGCTGGATGGAAAAGCTAATGCCAGCATTATATGAACATTACTTGTAATTTTCTTGCAGCTACCTCTTAACAGGACTTTGCTATTCCTGTGATAATTTGAGATAGCCTTAGTTTAGCTATTACTAGAAATTCTTGGTGTCATGCTTACAAACTTTTCTTGCAAATGCTGTTGTAAGCTAATTCAATGTGTTGGGTTTTTTTCAGAAATATACCTTTGAAAAAAACAACTGTTGAACTAAAAGGAACTGTTGTATTCCATTGTGTGCACTCAGGCTTTCATAACTACATAGTCTATATTGAACTCTTAACTCTGCTTCTGGGACCAAGTGAATTGCAGTCAAATACATCAACATGCTGTCAGGCTTATTTATTTATTTACTTTGTTTACTACATTTAAGTGGCTAAAGCAGCAAGTCAGGATTTCTGATGTCACTCAGTGCTCTATCAATAACACTGGTTAAGTCATTCAATTTTTTCCTGTGTTGATCTATTGGATGTGGACATTCCCCATCTCCCCAAGGGAGGGTGGAGCAGGACTTAATGATTGCAGTGCATTTTCAAACAGTGAGTGCTGGGTACATCCTCTTTTTATGTAAATATTCTCATGCCATTAGGTTTCCCCATTCTTCCTCAAATGCAGACTAAGAAAGAACATGATTATGTTTAATGGATGACAGGCTCAACTGTCTTCTGCCTCACCCATACTTACATTTCTTTGTGAAATTGCAGGGATATTCCAGACTGTGGGACCTCCTTGTGCTGTTTTTAGAAGTAAAACACTTGAGCTTCATCACAAGCATGAAAGATGCTTGTTTGTGAACAGTGCAAACCAGGAGACTTGCCCCGGTGTTTGTTGCTATTTTTTTAAGACGGGGCCCTTCATCTGTTCGGCAGGCCCCAGACACAGAACAATATCTGCAAGAAGTTGGTGAAAATAATAAAAAATTAGTAACAAGGGATTTTCATGAGTTTACTGGGTGCAGAATGTAGAAATGCTTGTTAAGATTTTTTTTCCTTCTAACTTGTCATGCTGTTGCAGAGTAAGAGATGTTATGGCTTGGGCAGCATGATTGAGGCTGAAAGCTTCTCCCTGACCAGCTCAGAAGCTGCAGCCCCATCCTGCTCTGCTTTTGGCAACCTATCCATCTTTTCCCTCTTTCAGAACTACTTATCTTATCTCTGACTTACCATATGGTAGTGGCTGCTTATGTGACGGGGTCTGTAACTGCCTCTTCCTAGTGCCCATGTCCTGGCCCCAGTATTGAACTCTCTCCAGCTTGCCTCTGACCTATGCCAGTCTGCTTAGTCTTCCAGAAAAGCTTTTGAAGACCTATTGATATGCAGGTGTGAGAGTGTTGTGGTAGTTAGAAAAGAAGAAACAAGAGCTGGTGGAAGATAACACAAAAAGCTTGACCAGTAGAGCTTTATCACATTCTGGGTCTGTGTAACAGTAGTGGAACTCACAATTCCGTGAAGCCTAGGAAATTAACTTTTAATTCCAAAGGAAAATCAGCTTTGCAGTGTTTTCCCACTTCCAGCATAGCTGCCTGAATACTGCCAGGCTTTTCAACATCGTTCTTTTGTTATAGTCACAGGAACCATAGCTGACTTGGCCTCTCCATTTGCAGTTTAAAAAACATTTTTAACATTTCCACTGTTAGAAAAAACAGATGCAGAAAATGCAGTGTAGAAGCATGCTGAGCTGTGGACTGAAGAGTCTTCTCACTGCTTTGAGAAACAACCCCCTTAGAAACTGTGTGCACCAACTCACCTCCAGGATGCCAGGCCAGTGTGGGGTGTGGAGAGGGTGGTTTTGCTTTCAGGCATAATGCTGGTGCTGCCTGTGGGCTCCCGGGAGGCCAGGGAAGTGGCCACCACCATCCAGGATGCTGGGCTTCAGGATCTTGGGCTGCTGCCCCTGCGCCACCAGCAGACCCTGTGCAGTTTGTGAAGCGAGTAAGCTGCTCTCACGTTGAGGTGGATCCAAGCAAACAGGAGTAAGATAGTTTCAGATGTTTTAAATTTCATTACAATTAATATGGAGCACTGCTGTGAGTCACAGAAAAGTCAGGCGAAGGAAAACAGCAAAGAAGGAACTAATTTGCCCAATACCTCCCTGCCCCCAAAATACATATTGTGAGGACTAGTGGAGTAATTGCAGTGTGCAGCTTGGGCTGCTGTTTCTAAACCACTTAATTATTCTGGTTAAATGGGTTTGGAGCAGCTGAGGGACAGATGAATGTGCCCCCATGAATTTAAAACAGGCTTCTGTGGTTTTGGCATGAGTTGCAAGAAAGAGATGCAAATCTGCAGTGCTGACTTTTCATCCATGTCTTGCAGTGTCTCTGTTTCACCTCTTACCTCTGCATCTGCCCCAAAGATGCTTTCAGAGGCAGGTTCCTGCGAGCTGCAGTCTGAAATGAGGACGTCATGCTGCATTAGCTTCTCTGCCAGCAAGTGGGAATGTTATATAAACTCCTAGTTTGTATGGGTTTGATCTTGTATCTGGATAAAAGCCTCTCTGAATGTTGGGGTCCCTCTCGAATTTTTTTAATTTTTTCCAGGGGTTCCCACTGGAACAGAGATCTCATTAGCTTACAGAAACAATGCACCTTTGTATGCTCACAGTAGGCTACTGCTACTGCTGCTGAATGACTGTTACCGTTCCTAGTAACTAATTTTGCCTGTCAGAAATAATCACTCAGTACAGAATTTTAAGAGCTGCTGTGGAAAAAAATACATCCAATTTCACATTGTGTGCATTTAGAAAATCTACCTATCAATGTTTCATGTGTTCAATAAACCGTACTGACCTTCCTCTTAGAAAATATTTTTTCTTACTAAAGGAATGTGATTGCAACTTAAACTGTATTTGCAAATGCATGTGTTTACATAATGCAAAATTATATTTAAAAAATATGCAAATACAGCTGGTTTTGTAGAGTTATCTGTAACGATGGCCTTTGCCAGCTCAGATAGTTGCTATTAGAGTAAAAATATTTATAGAGAAGACTTGTGAATTTCTCTTTTTTTTTTTTTTTTCTTCTGGAAAAGTCTCACCTATTTGTGGTCTAAGGTAGCTAGCGTTTAATCACACACTTAGTCCAAACATTGTCCTTTATATCCCCTTTACAGGCCGATATCTGAAGCTGGTGGATGTATTTTCCCCAGATTTTGAACAACGTGAGCTGTAGGCAGTTGCTCCGAAGCAGCAGTGGTGGTGGAGTGTGGCTTTATTGCAGTTCTGACATGTGCATCAGAGCCTATGTCTGCCGGTTACAGACTGTTCTGCTGCTGCTTGCAGTGCTGGAACCAGCTGGGCCTGGGGGAATTGTTTAGGAGATGGATTATGGAGACAAAATTCAATTGGTTATTATGATAACCAAATAATATGTGCTTAGACAAATATACCAATCACATTGGCTGATCTCAAGTGAGAATTTGTGTGTGTAATGGAGATGGAAAAGAAGTTGATTTTAGTTATAGTCAAATATGATATTACATAATTTATTCTGACTCTGGACTAGAAAATGGTAAAACTTTTTATATAACAACTGTCAAGGAAAATTAGGGCTAAGCTACTTTTATTTTAAACCTCTTTTATTTTATTTTATTTTTAAACCTCTTACAATAACTTTTTTTCCTAAGAGTATTTTAGAAAGCCAATACCATTTCCAAATATGTATTTGAGCCTTTTATGAATATTGTATTTTAACCATTAAAGGACTTAAGGTAAACAGTAAGTCTAAGTAAAAGAGAAAATAATATCCTGGGAGCCAAGAAGTAGGAGTGGTTCACCTACAGAAGGAAGAGTTAGGTACCACTGGAGGGAAACCTGGACACTGGTGGGTACGACCATGTAGCACGACTTGGCAGTATCGATGTGTATGTGAAGAGGCATCGTCTCAGCACGGTGAGGAAGGTGGATTAGTCAGTCAGTTTGTAGCATAGTGTCCATGGGAGGTGACTGAAGGGGACTAGAATGACGAAGCAAACCTCAGTGGGTTGTTTTCGCCTCCTGTCATCAGTACATTTGCATTGCTCCATTTGTTAGTTCCTGCAAAGCTATGGTTGTGTTAACTTTTAACAGCTCCAAGAGAGTTTTTAAAAGAAATGTTTTGCAGAGGGAATTGTAGATTGCAGAAGTAAAAGCCGAATAAATACCTCTGAGCAGAGGACATCAATCAAGGTGGTTAATCATTGTGAGAGGCGCTGGGCTGTAACACACTTTAACATCTTTTTTCCATAGTGGTTGTCTCACTGACTTAGATAGCATCTGTTTTTCACTAGAGGATGGTCATGAGATAAAAAATTTATGGTAGTGGGATATTTTTTTACACATTGATCATGCAAAAGCTAATACAACAAAAGAAAGAAGCTAAGAGTGAAAAATTAATTAATGAGGTAAATGAATCTTGTTTTATAAGTGAAGTTACTCTTTTCTGAAAAAAATTAGCTAGATCTCTCTATACTTCTAACCCAAAACCTTGCGAAGGTTTTTCCAGCGTGCACACGAATGTTGTGTAAGTGTTTGCTCACCTTTGAAAATTTCAAAATACCTTGAATTTTAAATTGAACTCAGAGAAACTTAAGCGAAACCAAGTGCTATGTTGATTGTCTGGGAAGACACAGGGAATTTTCTTTGTACCTGAGTCTTAGTAGGTCCATGAATGAACAGATCTCTGTAGGCAAGGAGTTTTTTGTTTTCTTTTGCCAATTTTGAAAAAGCTCAAGTATGAAGGAAAGCAAATAGTATCTTGGTTAAAGACAATACAGAAATTAAATTTCTGATGTATTAGTGCTGGGTAAGGGAAGTTGTGGATGTCCTTGCCTGTGGCAGGGGTTTTGGAACTAGGTGATGTTTAAGGTCCCTTCTAACACAAACCATTCTATGATTCTATGGTAGCAGTAGATCAACTGCTTTTCTGTATCTAGTCATCAACATCTGTTTGCATATTTTATTGATGGCATAGAAATGATGTAAGCAGTAAGCTGTGATCTATTTCTGCCAGAAGATCAGCTCCATTCTTGGACCATATTTGTTAAACAGAGTTCTTCACAGGAGTTTTACGGGTAATAGTGATGTTTTATTTGGACTGCAAGCCTGGGTTCATAGCTACTAAATGGTTGGTCTACACCCACTGGGGTGGAGGGACGTCCAGTGAGGTGAAAAATGCCAGCTTGGTCTCTGTGCAGGCAAAATAGGCCTCTAGTGTCCTTTATAGAACACAGGGTGCCACACTTCTAAATGTAAGGTTTGAATTTAACCTGTATTCTGGATAACAATTCAATGACCTGGTTTATCTGTTTATGACTTCCAGCCAGTCTTTCTGCACAGATGATCCAGAGTGAAAAAGAATCCGTCTTATGGTTCATGCTAGTTGACTTTACAAGGTCATTTATATTTAACTAGCTGAGATAAAATCACTGAACGATTGAGATTAGAAGGGACCTCTGGAAGTTATCTGGTCCAACCCCTACTCAAGCAGCATCACCTAAAGCAGGCTGCTTAGGACTAAAACCAGTTGGGTTTTGAATGTCTCCAAGCATGGTGATTCCACACTGTCTCTGGGCAACCTGTCCATGATTTTTCTATGTTTAAATGGAGCTTACTGTATTTCAGTTTATGCCCATTGCCTCTTATCAACCACTGGACACCGCTGAGAAGACCTTGGCTCTTTCTTTGCCATAATAAATCAGATATTTATTATACATGGATGGAGTGCAACCTGAGCCTTCTTCAGGTTCTCAGCAGTCGCTCTCCACAGAGATAGAATTAATTGGTAGAAACTTTTTTCAGGGGATTGATTTTCTTTTATTTCCTAGTGCTTGCCTTACTGTCTTTTTGTATTAGATGAGATTTTTCTCATAAACTTGGGCCAAATCAAAATAACAGCTTGACTTGAGAGGCTAACTGGAAACAATTTTTTTGAAGTTCAACATAGTCCACATGCATAGAGAAAGTAGAGAAGAAGAGCAAGGGAAAATAATGATCTTAACCCCCTGGCCCTGATAAAGCTAGGAGATTCAGATTTCAGCCTAGAAGTCATTTGCCTCAACAAGACCACTAAATCCGGAGACTGCTCTGAACATCCTTCAAAGCATGTTCTCAGTTTCTTTGGATTGAAATCATTGAAAGGGTAAATGGAAATGAATGGCACGGTAATAGGGGTTGCATGAATAACTGTTTGCTTTTCTTGTTTTCAGCACATCAATCAGAAAGAAACCTCTCAAGATTGAGTCTTTTTGAGTAAAACAGAGATAAAATGGCGTCAATGTTGCTTAGTCGACAGCTGACCTGTTGCCTGCAGCAAAACTCCAGGCTGCTTGTATTTGGTAAGTGTTTTGTTTATTTTTTTATAATATTTTCTTAGTTTGTATTTGATGAGTGTTCACTTTATGCTAGTGGAGAACATTCCAGTGTGAACATTGCTGGGATTTGTCTGGTGGTGTTGAATATTTCAAAACTTGAAGATCATGCTATTCTGCATCTTAAATAATTATATGGTTGTAGTCCAGAAGTGGCACACAAAGGTGGTGTGGTTTTTTTTCATTGTGTTTTTTTTTTTTTTACTCTGCAAACAAGAACTTATTTAGATAATTGCGCTGTGAACATGCTAACTGAAACGAAGCTCTTCAGCCCCTGGAAGTCTACTCTTACAGAGCTACTTTCTGATGCTATGTGTTGCAGAGATGAAACAACCATCCATCAAAATCAGCTTTTTTTTTTTTACTTTGTAGTGTGATCCTGCCTATCTTCCCTTGTGGGGAGGTTTTGCGTGACTGACATGACGAGGTGGCCCTCACTGGGATGTGTGTTTCTGACTGTAGCTAGGTCTGGTGCAACATAAAAACCTACCACACATCATCAGGCTACTTTATCCAAAGCGCATAACAAGTTCTTGCTTGGCCCCAGCTTGTAATTTAGCATGTGTATGTGTATATTGAGCCTGCAATCTCTGTGAAATAGGTACAAAAACTAAGTTTATGTTGGCTTTCTGGGACAAAGCGGTGTAGAATGTAAGCTCTAGCATCTATTTCATGTATTCTTATACTGAATATAGTATGGCTGAATAGCTGTTTCTGTGATCAAGTAAATATTGATGTTTCTTCTCTCCGCCAGTGTTTCTTCTGCAGTGCCACTGTGCCCCTTCTGCCACAGCCAGGCAAACACAGAACCCTTCCATTTGCTCAGAAACTTAAACATGATTGATTTCCTTTTAAACAATACACTATGGGGAGCAACTGACCTTTGGATAAAGAACTCAAATTCTGGTCTTGTAACTATTAGATAAGTATTAGGTCAGTATTTCAGCTCAGGATGCACTTCTATTTATGGGAGTGATGGACTGATTCTCTGTGCTGTGCAAGAGCAGTGACCATTTGGTCAATAGTGGACAATGGAAAGTACTTCAGCAACCAGACCTTCATTAGTTGTCAGTCATTTGAGCTAATCTGTCATCTCAGTATCACTTAATGCTCCCTGTCCCTCCCAGTGTCTTGCACACTTCTGTGCTGCTTCCCAACCACAGAGACAAATATATTACAGTTGAGCAATATACTTGGTGTCACCAGAGGGCAGATGCTCTCGCTCACTCACTCAGCCTTTCTCACCACTGAAAGGAGAGGGTCTAGATCTTCACTAAGGAAGGAAAGTAACTCTGGGCTCCATTTATCCATCCTTGCTTTCAACAAACTTTAAAGTAGGAAAGCTTGCTAAAATACTGATACAAAGAATAGAGGGCCTTGGCTACAGACTGTTTGACAGACCTGGGACCTTTGGGACTTGAATGCTTTGTGTGTGTGTCCAGAGATTAGAAAAGATAGAGCAAGAGGAGAACCCCTCACCAGAAGGAATTTGTATCCCGGTGGTTTTTTAGCCTGCAGCATTCCTGGCTGACAGAGTAGTCAGGAGGCTCTGATGCTTACAGCAAAATTTGGAGTTTTAGGCTGTTTTTCTGGTGAGCCCCTGCAGAAGTTGCAGTGCCGCTGCTCTCTGCTGGCTCTTAGGGAAATGCTGAGGGCAACATCTTTGAGCTCTCTGCTCCAGAGTGCTCTGTTCCAAGGTATTTTTGAGCACTCAAGTTCAGAGCCTTACAGACTAAAAAAAGAGACTTGTGCATTCCTCCCACAAAAATCCTGTAGTGCCATTTGGTCTGCTTTTTTTTATTTATTTTTTTTTATGTGGATACTGAAATGACAGGGTTTGCAAAGAGGTGATGGAGTCGGAGAGGAGGAGAGAATAGTCTACATCTGTGGGCTGTCATGTTTCCATTGTGTGTGTACATGAAGTACAATAATCCTATTCAGCTTGAATCTATGCTAATAGATTTTTTCTAAGAGATTTTTTTCATCTTTGATTATTTCTGATTTTTAAAGCAAATGTGGAAGTCAGCGGTGTGCTGATCCTGGGCCTGAAATAAACTGGTTACTGACAAAAAAGAGGCATGTGAAAAGGAAGGCAAGTTTGCATTCACTGCAGCAAAGAATTACATGCACATTCACTGTTGTAAAATATGTGGGAACAAACATAACTAAGCTCTGTAGTAATCAAAGTATTTCTGGATCCTTTTTTCTAGTTGTATGGGGGGCATAGTATTTTATTCTAATTAAGATTAATTTCAAGCCCTCAATCTTTTAAAGAACATGGGACAAGAGGTAAGAATCTGGTTGGAGAATCTTTTTTACTTAACCATTCCTCTTAGTGTTCTCATTACTGATACAGTACTAGCCCCTGGCAAGCTAACTGGAGGGCGAAAGTGAAAATCATTTAAGCTGATCAAAATGCAAAAGCTGAGCAAAACATGAAACTAATGTGTAACTTACAAGCTTCATGTTTTAGGGGAGGATTTAAGTATTTGCAGTCCTCACACCTTCCTTAAAAATAAACCTTAATCAGGTATGTTCTTCTTTTCTTTATGTATTTGATCCACTTGATAGTTTGGTCTGGAAGATAAAGTTCACTAGAATTTGAAGGATGGCAGAAGAATGAGAACAGACTGAGTAACTAGCCCAATATTTTTTTTACAAAGAACCCTGCATAATGCTGTCAGTATGGTCACACCAGGCAAATCAGGGAAAGGTGGCTTATGTTGTAGAAATAACTGTACTTCTGCATTATGTCTTACCTGAATGTTAGCTCAGTGTGCTGCAAGGTGATCACAACTGATAGTCCTAATATAAACACTTACTCTGCTTTGTTTTATGGCTGTGTCACTATAGTAGGAAAGCTGTTGCATTTCCATGTTTTGGAGGAAGATGAAGATGCAGTCGGTTGTTAGCTGGTAGGGTCGTACCGTAATTTTGAGGACAGATCTAGGTTCAGTTTCCTACTGATTACCCAAACGAGTTGAATTTGTCTGTAAATATAGAACTGGAAAGCATGCCAAAAGGTCAGTCTTCTGCCATAAGGTAACATCAGTTTGCATTAGTGCATGCCTGTGCCCTTCTAGGATGCTGACCTGTTCTTAAATACCCCCATTAGCGCAGCTTCTGCAGCCTCTCTGGGCAACCTGCTGTATTGCTGAACTGACTTTACTTTTAAAACTTTTTTCTAATATTTAATCCAAGTTTCAAAACAGGGAAAAAATTAAATCCTTGCTACTGTGCTCAAGGGAGCTGGAAGCTGGAATGTTTTTTTTTTTATTTTCAGCAGCCTTTTATGTATTTGAAACCTATTACTTCCCCCAAGACGTCATACTTTTTTCTTAGCTGGTCTAAATACTGTTTCAGTCTCTCCTTACAGATCCACCTAATGCTTCAGATTCTCTGCACTTTTATTGCAGTTCCCTAAATGGACTAACTCTGGTTGAGGCTGTACCTTGCTTACCTCAGTCTGTTTCCTTATTGTCTTTACAGAGAATAATGATGTTTTATCTCACAGGTGTGCTGCTGAGAGATATTAATGTTAATTACTGAATTGTTCCCATCTACAGTTAGAATCATGGAATCATAGAATAGTTCAAATTGGAGGGGACCTTTAAAGGTCATCTAGTCCAACCCACCTGCAAGGAGCAGGGACATCTTTAACCAGATCAGGTTGGTCAAAGCCTCGCCCAACTTGTCCTTGAATGTTTCCAGGGATGGGGCATCCACCACTTCTCTGGGCAATCTGTGCCAGTGTTTCACCACCCTCAGTGTAAAATGCTTCTTTCTAATATCTAATCTAAACACTACCATCTTTCAGTTTAGAACTGTTACTCCTTGTACGATTGGCTTTCTGGGTGGCGAGCTCACACTGCTGGCTCATCTGAGCTTCTCATCAACCAACGCTCCCAAGTCCTTCTCCTCAGGGCTGCTCTCAATCTGCTAGTTGTGCCCACTGCCTGAACCTGTCCAGGTCCCTGTGGATGGCATCCCCTGTGCTATGTGGATTGCACCGCATAGCTTGATAGTGTTGGGAAACTTGCTGAGGGTGCACTCAGTCCTGCTGTGTCACCACAAAGATGTTAAACAGCACTGGTCTCCAGTGCCAGAGAAGTTGTGGATGCCCCGTTGCTGGAAGTGTTCAAGGCCAGGCTGGATGAGCCTTTGAGTAACCTGGTCTAATGGGAGGCGTCCCTGCACACGGCATGGGGGTTGGAACTAGATGATCTTTAAGGTCCCTTCCAACCCAAACCATTCTGTGATTCTTACTCTTTCTTACAGGAGCTTCTACTTCTGTACATCCTGTTTGGTATTGGATTTTTTTCTTTGTTTTGGGAGAATCCCATTCCAATAAAATCTCCAGTGTGTATGTGGGAGTACTGAAATACAATTTCAAGTGGAACAGCTTCTGGTCTTACAGCATAAGCACTCTGTAAATAGCAATCTCGGTTTTCACAATATTATGCAATCACGATGTTCGTTTTCCAAACATCTCTAGCTATCCTGGCCTTTTGCCATTCCATTTCAAGATCTGTTAGTAACAGATTCTACTTGCAACACCTAAAAGAGGCCTTGGGGGAAAGCGCAGTCCTCCTACTTTTGGCTGACAGGGCCTCCACATGCTAAATATTGTGTCTGGAGGGTGGTTTGATAGACACGATGGAGTGAAAGTTAGAGGCACGCATGGGAGATTGCCTTTCTGCACTCGCACAGGGCAGCACTGCTGTGGCACACATAATGTGCCTCCTTGGAGACTGCAGAGTTTTCTCTTCACACTCTTCACAGCTAAAAACTTGCATTTGAGAGATATGGTATGCCAACATTTATTTTCATCTATCTTCTTCTCATTTTTTTCCTTGGGGTAGTTCCTCCTCTTAATTGCAATGATGTAATTTCAGTGCCTACATTGGGGTTTCTCCCAGGCAATAATCAGTTGTTGTACACTCAGGAACTGTGATTATATGAGTAGTATTTGTGGTCAAACGTATCAGAGGTTTAAGCACTTCCTTTCTAGGCCTGTGATGAACTTGACTCTTGTTAGCAGAGATCAGTGCTTAGCACAGAGACCTGCTAACAGTAGTGTTCTTTGTGACTACCACCATCACAAAATGTTGGAAGCGTACATTTATATTAACTATGTTGCTATAGCAATGTGGTACTTTGTTAAAAATCACTGAGTGGGACACCTGGCAAGTGATGAGGGCAGCACAGAGGAGAGAAGTTGGAAAATAAGCTTTTCTGTCTGCTAGCAAATGATGACATTCTGGTAGGTAGAAAGGAGGGATGTGATAATTTGCTGATTTTACTCAAGTGTTTAGAAAAACCATAGGGCTTTGAGAAGTCTGGGAGAAGCAAGAAAAATAGACTTTAACTTATTATATCCACCTTCTTTAAATGGTATGGGTAGAAAATTCTCTGCAAATTGTTCAGCCAATGTGCTCTCTGATGATTATGCATATTAATAATACATACATTTGGTTTTTAACTTTTGCCATGATGTGCAGAGATAGCTTTGTTTACCAGGGAAAACAAGGTGCTGTTCTTTGTCACATTAGCTAAATATAATTTAAGAGCTTTCCTAATGCTTCTTCAGAGAGGGACACTTTGCTGCCCATTACCTCTACAGACTTTTAAAATGAGAGCTGAGGTCATGTCGTTTGGTCATGTTCTTAAGTTAATATAACACAAGAAATCCTTTTTCTGTTGCAGTTTGAACAGAGACCTCGACAGAAAGTCAGTGGATTGACTTGGTCTATTGGCTCAGGAGCATAACTTTAATTTAACCTCTAGGTACTGATTTACATACATAGTGTAACGGAAATTTAGAAATATCAACATAAAATTGTATTTTTAAAAAAATCTGTGAGGATGTTTAGGCAGATAATATAATTCTGCTGAGCTTTTGCCTTTTCTTGAAGAAATTTTAAAATAAAAAAGCCATATATCCACCAGCCTATTTGCACGGAGGAGTTAGAGCAGTGCAGGTACATCAGTATCAACAGCGACAGCCTGTCATGTGCATATGTGTCCATATGTGACAGTGACAATCCATCAGCAACAAAGTCATAATGAACATGCACGCTGTGGAGATTTGTTGGAGAGTTCCAGCTCCCCCATTTGGGGAAGTATAGGTCTCACTTGACACTTGTGGCACTTTCTGTACTATAGGCCTTTTATTACAAAGGTAGTGCTGTTAGTTCACTAAAGGACCAGCCACCAGGGATTCTGAACTCTTGAAAATACCCTAGTTGGACATAATAAGAATCTCAGGTTTTATCTGTCCCATCTCTACTGCCTTTTGGGGGGGCAAAGTGCAGTGTTCAAAACCAAGACCTGAAGTGCAAATGTCTAAACTCATTGGTATCAAATTGGAGTAGCCTGAGTTACAGGGTGACTTCAGGGCTTCTACTGCAGTAAGTTGATCTTAAAACATCAAAGAGGAATAATTTAGGCTAAGTTGTAATGTACATTGAGTACCCTCAAGGCAGAAATGCCAACTGAGCAGAGCACGCTGCAGTTTACTGGGGGATGGAGCACTGATTGGGGGGGATCTGATTTATTTGCATCATTAGGAGAATGCAATACTGCTACTTGGGTTGGGAGAAGCAAGAGAGACAGAGCATGGATTCTGGGATGCCATCGTATTGAAGGCAAACCAAAGCAGGTATGGGTGCAGCCATCCCATCACACAGGGAGCAGGTGCTTGGAAAAGCCTTTGCAGGAGAGCCACAGGACACAGCGTGGCAGAGTGTCTGGGGCCAAAAAGTTGATGAGTTTTCATGCAGGGGGTGGCTGGATCATCATTCACCAGGACTCTTATGCCTATGTGTGCCACAGCAGCTGGCACTGAGACTGAGCTCTGCCAGAGCTGGCCACTAGACTATCATAAACATTCCTGATCAGAGTCCCAATTTCCTTGGATAAGAGTAGGGAAAGAAAAAAAAAGAGTTAAAAGGAAAGGGAGGAGAACCATGTTTTTCTGTTCTTAAAGTTTGAGTTGTTTTGTTTATTTTTAACCAGCCCTGTGACCAAGGGTGAAGTGGACTATTTAGAATAAATCTGTTGACCTTGCTAGAAATTGTGTGAATTTGTGCCAATCATTTCTGTTATACTCTCAAAGGGAGAAGAGCTTCATTAAAAACTAAAAATCTTGAGGATTAACTCCACTTTGGTTTTAGCTTTTGTCATCAAAAGCTTTGTTAGTATGTTGAGGCTATGGTTTTTTGACCATTTTGTTCTGACCAGTATTCTTCATCCTCATTCCTACCTAATGCAGAAGGAAAAAACCCCACTTTTCAAAAGGCATTTTCATTTTATTTTTGGCAAGCTGTTCCTTCAAATTCTAACCATAGTGTTTGCCTAAACTAGGAGATAGAACAACTCTTTGGGAGGTGTAAGGACCAATAAATCAGTATAGCTGCCATTATACTGGTGTTAGTCAGATGAGTTACTCTGTGGGCTCCTGAAAGCAAGTGTATAAAATTAAATTTGTATCAGTGAATCAGCCTAGAAATCACTTGCTGGTAGAGCATGATGACATGTGGTGTGCTTTAGGAGGTAACAGGCAATGAAGGGAAACCTGTCACTTCTGTTGCTCATTTTTTAGATGGCTCTGGTTTGCTGACTTACTGAAAATTACTGTGGTTTGGATAAGCTGCTCCTGAAGCTGTTATTTAAAAAAGTAATGTCTCACTATTTGACCAACATTACCAATTTGATAAAATGATCTTTAAACCAACTCTTCTTCTGGGGAGACCTGTATGTTTGAGTTTCACTTGGCTAATTTTTGCTGTGTATGAAAACATGTGTGTTGGTAGACACAAGCTGTGCAGTTCAACATATCTGTGCAAGACAGACCGTGGCATAAACAGGAGCAAAAAGATGATGATGATCTACAAAGCAGGCTGACTGGTGCTGGTTGGTGTTACTTACACAGCCTGGCTAATGGAAGCAACCTCCTCTTGACTTGTGGTATGAAACAAGTTAGGACAAGAGAAAAATGGTCTCCAAATAAATTCCCTGCAGAACAGCCCTGTAAATACGTGTGTTTTCATAGGGTAGACTGTGCCCTTTGTGATATCCACAGCAGAACTTTCTTAGAGAAATAATTAGATTTGTATTGGTCTCTTTTCCCAGACTTCATAGCATGTCTGATAAATCTGCAGCTTTATTTGCTGTGAATTGCGTTGCTTTTGATCTTTTACATGCAGTAGCTTTTTTCCGCGGTGGAGCTGCTGTCACGCGGACCCCAATTTACATGAGTGCTAAACAGAATGACACAAAAATGAAGTGGCGTTGCTGTAACAAAACCTATTAATAGCTTAGCAGAGAGTCACTGGCGCATCTCAGATATAACACTTGGAATTAAAGCTGAGGAGAAGAATCATCTTTGCAGACTAAGTTTTCCCCAAATGAGCAGTGGATTTAAGCGCGCAGTTAGAGATGCTTTCAAGGGGCTGGGATTGTTCAGATAAAGTTTCTCAAAATCAGGCTTGCTTGGGCTGGCACAAACTGAGGCAAGCGTCTCCAATCCCTGTTGGAAATGTTGGCGTCTCCCCTTCTGCCCCTCTGCCGGATCGGGCGCGTTGTGTCGGTTTGGCACCGGGCCGTGCTGCCCCAGTGGGGGGTGATGCTGGGGAGTGGTGCCGTCAGACTGCGCTGCTCCGAATCCAGCCCAGCGAGAGCTGGGATTGCCTGGCTGCCAGTGGGGAGCAAGGCACCCTGAACTGCAGCTTGGCTTTCCACTGAGGAGGAGGAGACCTAAGGATCTTCATTCTGGGCTATCCAAATTGCACTAACTTAAAAATGCCTGTCACAGACTAAAATAAACTATGCCCTCATCTTCTGGGTGTTGATCCGGTCCAAGTGTCATACCCCTAAGTTAAGTGTATTAAGATTAATTTGTTGTGTACAGAGCAAGCTCACAGTCTCTTGCTGGTCACCATGGTAGAGTTCGAGTCTGTGCTTTCTTTGTTGCAAATGTACAATTCCTATATTACCCTCTAATGCCCGTAATGAAATATATACGTATTTGGAATATATGCTTACCAGAACTGTCTCTGTCATATAAAGTATGCCTAAACCCTTCTAGTTTCTTCAGAAATGGAAGCAGAGCCTCTTACTGATGAGGCACAGGAGATTTTTGCCTTTCAGTTTCATTAAAATGTCAAGTTTATTATGATGCCCCAATTACACAAGGGGATAAAGAACAGCAAGGTCAGAGGCAGGATCCAAGGAAAAACTGTCACTATTTTTGACCCAGATTTCAGAGCTGCATTGCAAGATGCTGGATTCATGTGGGATTTGAATTTATTTTAAACACAGACATTTACCTTTCTGAGACAAATCTTTCCCAAATGGTGTTATTTGGCTACTGCAGAACATCACAGTGTTTTTTACCTGTAGACTGCATCAGGCTTTTCCATTATTGATTCAAGGATTGGAGCATCTCCCTTGTGAGGAAGGGCTGAGAGAGCTGGGACTCTTTAACCTGGAGAAGAGAAGGCTGAGGGGAGATCTTATTAACGCCTATAAGTATCTAAAGGGTGGGTTGAAGGAGGTCCTGTCCTTCAACCAGGAAGTTGAAGTCCTCCTGTCCTTTGCAGCAAGATCTGTTTCTCTAGAGTTGCCTTGTCATTTCACTTGATTTTTTTATTTTTTTTAAAGCCGCTCAGTGGTATTAGTTTTCTTTTAACACTTGTGAAAGATGAGATATTTAGTTCACTGCAGACAGAACAATGTAATTGGTCTCATCTGTCAAGTGTGTCTCAGTCAGGTAAGGTATGGATATTTATTCTGAGAGGAGAGCACAGCAAATATGGTCTGTACTCTGGTTTTCATTATTTCTTACAGGACACAGATATATCAGTCAAGCTGCAGCTAAAATTGACGTGGATTTTGATTATGATGGACCTTTAATGAAGACAGAAGTTCCTGGACCACGATCTAGAGTAAGTTTCCAAACTATAGTAGCTTGTATTATTTGTTCCTTTAGCTGTATTTAACTTGCTAGAAAACAAATTTAATTCCAAACCTTAAAACTGATATGAGTAAACATTATTTCACAACAGTCTGTGCCCAATTTTATCAAGATGCCAAGAAAGAAAAGCTCATGAATGAAATGCTCCTGTTTGAGACAGAGATCTGGAGCTCAACTGTCAACTTCCCTTATAAAATAATTGAGAGCAAAAGAGCATCAGTTTGATGAAACATTTCATCGTATTTGGTTACTGTACTCCTGCTGAAACAGTAATTTAGTTGGCTTTTTATAATGTGAAATAATGCTTTGGTTTTGAAATGAAGCAAGAGTTTCAATTTGCTAGACATTGTTTTACTCCAGTGGAGTCAGTATATATTTGTGTGGTGGTGTGTGGGTTTGTTGTCTGCCTTTGTTTTTTTTTAAAAAAGGAGCTGTCTTTCTACAACCAATGTGCCAGTATCCCTTCTGTGTGTCTTTGGATTTGGTTGGTTTTTGATTTCTCTCTCAGTTTCTCAGTTGATCAAAGTAGGAAAGGCAGCTTTCTCCTTTTGGAGATTTACATATGCACAGTGTATGCAGCCCATGTAGCTCTGCGAGCCACAATTAATAGCTCTGACTGTCATATTGGCAGGATGCACTGAGAGAGTTCATGTGGCAAGTAAAATTGCCTGGTAAGCACATAGGACTGCAAGTTATGTGTATGATTTATGTGATCATAAAAAAAAAATATATACATACCTCTTCAGTATTTGGTAATTATATGTCTGAGACTCTTTGGTGTTTGTTTTTCTATAGGAATTAATGAAGCAGCTGAATGGAATTCAGGTAATTTGATAAGTTTTCTGAGTTTGGAGAATGCTAACACTGTGATTTCAAAACCTGTTTTAAAATCCCGTTTGGTATGTTTAATTCCATACAAAAAAAAAAAAAAAGGTGAAACACTGATTCCAGGTTTGCATGCTGAGTATGTATGTGCATTTGAATAAAATCTTTTTTACAATCTTTTGAATACTGCAGAATTATTTGGTGGGATCAGTGATTTTTTCTTTAAACACTATATGTTCTTTTTGAGTTTTTATGAAGTGGCCAGTGCAAACATAGGTATATTTGAAAGTATGTCAGCTTAAGTGCATGTTGCCTTCCCGAGATGAGCAATTCTCAAAGTCTGTTCTTTGTTTCTGTAAAAAAGTGCATGCTTGCCCTTTTAACAGTCCCTCTGTATAAAAATAGCTCTACAGCTACTTCCCATGCAATGAATATAATCATTGAATCATAGAATAGTTTGGGTTGGAATGGACCCTTAAAGGTCATCTAGTCCAACCTCCTGCAATGAGCAGGGCCATCTTTAACTACATCAGGTTGCTTAGAGCCCCATCCAACCTGACCTTGAATGTTTCCAGGCGTGGGGACCACTTCTCTGGACAATGTGTCTTTTTATCTTATCATTACATATTTTTATATTATCATTGCATATTTTTATTAGATTTTGATGCATAACTATTAGTTGCACCTTCTATACACTGCTATTTTTTAAAGCATTAATTGTTTGGTTTTTCCTTCAAGAATGCAGAAGCTGTACACTTTTTTTGCAATTATGAAGAGAGCCGAGGGAACTACCTAGTAGATGTAGATGGCAATCGCATGCTGGATCTCTACTCCCAGATTTCATCCATCCCAATAGGTAGGAGACACTTATACCAAATTATACCAGAACTTTCTGCTTTTGTCCTCAAGCTGTTGTTTTCTTGTTGCAGTCAGTACCGGAGAAGTTGGGATTAAAAAAAACAAACCTTGACATAATGTATGCTTTGTTGCAATCAGGGTACACCTCACTGCTGTGTATTATGTAGTAGTGTTTTTGAATAGCTGAAGAAGCTATATTCGATACTTAGAGCTCACTTGAAATACGTAGTAGTACCTGGAGGAAGCTCTAGTATTAATCTTAATTTGAATATTCAAGTTGTGCAATTTAGGTTGTCTTTGTTTGGATTTGTGTACCTTGTGATTCTGTAACAGTATGCTCCTGATTTAAACATTAACAAACATAACTTAAACGTTTTAACATTAAATTATATGCTTTAGTCACGTGAACTCCAGTAGGATGAAACAAGACCAAACGCTGAACTGTGGTGCTGAGTGTAAGCAAAGGTGGCAGATCAGCTGAGCTGAGGGAACCAAACAAGGGACTTGTCAAGTACTTGGGAAAGTCAGTTGGTTTTTTGTGAAGCATTTCAAAAAGGAAAAGGGTCCCCAACATAAAAAGGCCAGAGGAGGCCACAAAGATACTTAGAGGGCTGGAGAACCTCTGCTCCAAGGACAGGCTGAGAGAGTGGGGTTTTTCAGCCTGGAGAAGAGCTGAGAAGAGAAAAGGTCTACAGAGAGACCTTATAGCCCCTTCTAGTCCCTAAAGGGGGCCTACAGAAGAGATGGGGAGGGACTCTTTTTCTGTAGCAATAGGATGAGGGGTAATGGTTTTAAACTGAAAGACGGGAGATTTAGATTAGATATTAGGAAGAAATTTTTCACTGTGACGGTGGTGAGACACTGGCCCAGGCTGCCCAGAGAAGCTGTGGCTGCCATATCCCTGGAAGTGTTCATGGCCAGGCTGGATGGGGCTTTGAGCATGGTCTAGTGGGAGGTATTCCTGCCCAGGGCAGGGGGGTTGGAACTAGATGATTGTTAAGGTCCCTTCCAACTCTAACCATTCTATGATTCCTCAGTCATGAAGAAACTATTGTACAGTACTTAATACAGTTTCTCCAATAATGGTTCTATGATCTGAAGCAACAAGAAGTAAATGGAAATCCAATACTTACATGCTGACCTAAATAGAAGTGAACACACAGCATTAATTTATTTTTTTTAAGTTGTACGGAATGTCAAGACTGACTAACTGAAGCAGCAGTTGCTCATAAATTTCCCTTTTGGTGATAGTTAGGTTCTAGACTGGGACAGCAAAACAAGATCACAAGGTGCTTGCTAGTCATCTGTGCTTATCTCACTGCAAGCAAATCCAATAAAATCTTTTATGAATCTGTCAGAACTCCCAAAGATTTAATAATGATCTGCTACACTAGAATGTGTACACACAAATATGTCAGCAGTGGCTGAGAAGTAATAAGTGCCTGTGCAGAGAGATAAGAATTAAAGTATAAAAAAGCTATAGATAAACGTGTTCTGGGCTGCTTCTTGATGAAAAACAAAAATAAAACCATTTTTTTACCAAATGATTTTTGGGACATCATAGCACAACATACTCCTTTAAACCTGTAGCTAATTTGCCTAATAGAAACCCCAGCAAACCAAATGTAAGAGAGCATTCTATCCCTGTGGCAAACATCCTGGAACAGCAAATGGAACAATCCGTTCCAGGAATCAGGACAGGCTGGACCAACAGGATGAGGTTCAATAAGGCCAAGTGCCAGGTCCTACACTTGGGTCACAACAACCCCAGACAGCGCTACAGGCTTGGGGAAGAATGGCTGGAGCTGCCTGGCAGAAAAGGACCTGGGGGTGTTGGTCGACTGTCGGCTGAACATGAGCCAGCAGTGTGCCCAGGTGGCCAAGAAAGCCAACAGCATCCTGGCCTGTATCAGGAACAGCGTGGCGAGTAGGGCCCGAGAGGTGATTGTCCCCCTGTACTCGGCACTGGTGAGGCCTCACCTCGAGT
>BJBW01017721.1:0-29979 GCA_004320125.1 Scolopax mira | reverse complement strand
TAGTGTACTTAATTGTTCTCTAACTTGGTCTTCCTCCACCAAGGAAAAGTCTTCTTTCATCCAGACTTTCTCTGTTTCCTCCAAAGCCGTGGCTCCTTAGGGCTGGACTGAGCAGAAACTTAATTATTCTATGATTCTATGAAAAAAACCCCACAGCTTAAATTTTTATTATAATAAATGTTATGCTTCCAATTATGGCTATTAATCCTTGATCATAACTAATGAAAAAGTTACTACTGAATCTCTAGATAGAAAGACATATTGGAGGAAATCTGAGCTCTGTTGAAGTTTTCCTGGCTTTTGCATTTGTCTTTAAAATTTGATGACTTGATTCAGTTATCAAAACAGATGGACAAGTGGTGTCAAAAGGGTGCTAATTCTTAAATCTAATGCTTATCTGAAGGGTTATTCCATCTGAAATCTCAACCATTTAATGAGAAAATGAGAGTACTTACTCATTTGTTAATAATGTTAATAAATAAATATGGCAGAGGGACACAAATAAAGTCTTATATTGTTCAGATTGGGATAGAGATATGTACTGAAATTTTCATGGTCTTTTTCCTGCAACTGCAGAAAGGATTTTAGCAGCAATCGCTTGATTGTGATGGTGGGGAAAGGCAATATCAGATGCCGACATTTTGTATTTTTTATAAGTCTGTTGATTTCTGCACTAACTTTAAGTTGATCATTAACTAAACCTCAAAAAACACGTTCTGTTTAATCTCAAGATGTCCTTTTCCATTCATGGGACAAGGCTTTACAAACACTAGTCAAACACTTCTTGAAGCAAGCTCTGATAACATTCATAACAAAAGGACAAAATATCAGGTCTGCCAATGGTCTTTCCTGTACTGGGTAGCATCAGATTACCAACCTTCTGGAAATTCCTTTTCTGTTACTTCATTCAACCACAATAATCAAATCTGAATTAATACAAAAGAAAAAGGGGAAGGAAAATGCTAAGCAGAAAGAGCAGAAATTGGAAAAGATGACAAGTTTCTTTACCAACTATCTATCTTCTATGTATCTGACCTTCACATTACCTTAAATTTTCCTATGATTTGCTTTGCATTATTATGATAATGGTTCTTTTGAAAACCTGGAAAAAATACTTATTTTTTTATGTTAATGTTTTAAATTAAAATCTTCAATGTTACACGTCAAAAACTGTTGCATTTGTGTTGTTTTAAAGTCAGTGTGCAACAGCAGAAACACCCCTTTGGAATAAGTTATGTTAGTTAACAACTAACTAAGTTGTTAGTTGGAATGTATCTATGCAGTTTTAGGTGGGTATTTCTAAAGAAAGAAATTATTTTGGTGTTTTACCATATGAGCTTACAAATAACTCTGATTGATCTCCAGAGAAGAGTCCTTGCTTTACACCACAACTAAGCTAAAGTAAAGCCACTGAGTTCAAACGAGTTGTGGCTAATAAACTTAGTCTATGAGATGCAAATAGAAGCTGAACTTCCTAAATGGTTTTACAACACTCGCTATTAAACCTACCTATTATGGAAAATGAATTGCATTAATTCATATTGCATATGCATAGTTATTTCTGGAAGTCAAATTCCAGATCTCAGACCATGTAATAAGTTAAAGGAAGGCCTTTAAGCTTCCTGGTGAAATTAACACTCCAAAATTCCTTTTTTTACTTTATCAACAACAGGTCAATATTCTCTGAGAAAGGTTATGAAAACTATATAAATGATAAACAGTTATCTGTGGAGGACAGTACAGCTACTTGTGCAGAGATGTCATGTATCCACTACCACTTTTTGTGTTAAACTAATAAAAACATAGTAGAGACAGTTTATGAGAATACATTTTAGAATATATAGTATGTGCTGACTGGGACCAGAGAGCCTTTATTAAACTTCACTGTTTTCCATATTTCAGTCCAAAGTATGGTGATATTACATAATGAGCAAGATATTTCCTTCATACTTTGCAAATTTTGGAAAATTTTAGAAAAATGGTGGAAACATTTTAAACATTTTTAAGCAGTAATTACTTGTCCTTGTGACTATGTAATTGTTCTCTTTGGGTGTGTTTTTTTTTTGTTTGGTTGGGTTTTTTTGTTTTGGTTTGGTTAGGGTTTTTTTGTCTGCCTTGAGGCCTTCTTCAAATACTAAAAAGAAGGTACGGTTTAGTGTTAATGTCTATAAATTCTTCAAAATATTCAAGATCTATTAACCTTAATAGTCTGGCCCATATTAATAGTCAAAATTTAATCCTGATCCATTTTGAAGTTCCCATGATATAATGGGAAAAATATGCATAATTAACAGAGACTTTATTTGCTGAGCGTACCTGAATCATCCTGCTTAACAGATGTTCTCAAATTTGTGAAGAGTTGTATGGATTTCTTGCATGTAACTTTGTCCACTGTACGTGCTACCAGAGTCTATCTGTATGTATTCAGCTTGTTCTTTCTTGGTGTGTGCTCCTTCCCAGCTCTTTCAAATGCACCCCAGTGTTGAGTTTACAGTTAATGTGGATGGATGACATGATTCAAAATCTTTGCAAAATGGCTAGACCCTGGGTATACCAGCACAACAACAGTTCTATGAGTATTAATATTTTCAGGTCCATAGCTATGTTTTGTTTCTTATTTTGTTTTGGCTTGTTTGCATAATTGTGTGACTTTGCTGATGACTTGAATTTGTTACTCATTCTCATGTCTAATATCCTATAGGTAAGACCATAAAGGTAAAAAATATATGTGAGTAGATAAGTGTGCTGTCTGTACTTCTCAGCTATTTTAACACTGTAATGTATGACCTGCACTGCTGATATTGTAAACTGATTTACATAATTTCAAGGGAGGAATTTAAGGCTCAGAGCTCTGAAACGCTCAAGATTAAATTATCAAGGATATACTGTAATGATCATGCTGTTGTTTAATCTGTACACACCTATAGCATCGCCAATATGCTTTTTTTATCTTGATCTGGTCCTGTTCCAGATACTTTTACCAAGCTTTGCTCAATATTGTGAAAATAAGAATCTCAGAAACAAAAAGACGTAACTCAAGAAACATTTGTTTACTGGTAGAGAAGTAACTTGGAAGAAGTGCAAAAAAATATTTGTTTCACTTTTGTCTCCGATTTTCTACACTGGATGCTTTGATAAGTAACTAAACTGGCTCCAAGGCTAGAAATGGGATTATCGTCTCAAACCTACCTTCTGGAGAGTGGATATATTTCTAAATAATGTAGATGTGCTCAGGTACTACAAATGCTGAGGATGCAATAATAACAAAACCAGGCATTTGAGGATTTCCTTTTGTGTACAAAACCCAAGGACAAGCAGAATATTCTAGGATATAGGACACTGGTTTGTGATTAAGAAAAGAATCCTCTTCCTGGATTTGCCAACAGTTTACAAACTGAACCATGGGCACTTTTCATCTATGAAATTTGAGTATTTGTTTTCTTTGTAACTTACTTTGAGATCTATGAACACAAAGAGAAATATAGGATATAGGAATTCACATTAAACAGTTATTATTTCAAATTAAATGCAAGATGTGCTGCCCAGGACACTGCATTTCAATAGACCATAGTTTAAAATTACCTTCTATTTTGAAATATTTTCTTAGAAAAATTTTCTTAGAAAAATGCTTAAGCTAAGCTTATTGCTGAAATATGCTTTTTCTACTCTATTTCCAAATGCCAGTTACAGATAGATATACTGATTCATTAGTTAAATAAGATTTCACTTTTGCTTAATCTCTTACCAGTGTCAAATGAATACCACTAGAGCAAAGACAACTCATTTCATAGTGATTCTTTCTTTCTCCTCAGAGCACTGCTTCTTACTGAAGTTCAGGTACTGCTTATAATGATGCTAAAATACCAAAAGTTAATCATAGTTGCTTATGTATATAGAGTGTATATAGAGTGAGGTTTGGACAAGGCTCATTTACCTCATTGACAGGTGTCAGAAGAGAGCACAGGGAGATGCTGAAGAAAATAAATATTTTCCTATGATGGAGGCTTGTCTGTGAAGGGTTTAATCTTGGGTTCAGGTGTTGGTAAATTTCACTGTTGGGAAAGGAAGTGAGCACAACCTCCATTCCTTAGTCAATGAAGCTCCTCTAAAGCATATATGTCTGTTGTCCCTTGCACCTGACTGCCTATTATAAAATCAAATCCTGTATTACAGATGGAATTTATACCTCCTTGACTATGGCTTGTTTTTTGCAGCCATGCCCCCATACAGTACTGTGCTTCCTGGTGTCTACTCTTCAGTGCAGATACAGGAATTTGGTGAAAATCAGTTGGCTGGTAACCTGAGGTTTTTATGTGACGCTGCTGTGCTGAAAATTAATTCAGTCTGGCTTTCTGATGACCTGGTAAATTCCTGCTTTATCTACATCATGACACAGGAACATCCAAGCTGGAGCCTGGACTGCAACTTCCAGTGCTCTGAAACTTTCTATTAGAAAAGGTTTGGGATGTACATATTGTATGTATCTCATAGCACAAATTGGTAACAAAGTACTCAAATGCACTAATCTAATTTGTGTTTTAACTACTAAATCTTTTCAACTGCTTTCAAAGTGAAGAATGAGACAGAGCAGCAGAGTTATTGCAGCTCTGCTAGTAAAACTGCCAGAACTGTCCTAGTCCTTCCCCTCCCAGCTCTATTTAAAACAGCTTAAAGCAGTTGCTTTGGGGATAAACTTATAATGCTTAATCTCTGTCCAAAAGAAAAAGATTTTTGGAGGAGTTAATAAACCTATTCCATACTCCCATTGCTCTGTTATTTCTGGTAAGGCTGTGAGTACAACACACGAACTTGCTAGGACAGTTATGTCCCTGGTTAGAAGTCACTCTATTTGGCTAGATGTGTGTTTCTAGTTAAATTTTGTCTAAAATGAAAAGAAAGTAATAATTGAGAGTTTGGTTTGGTTTGAGGGGCTTTTTTTTGTTGTTTTTGCTTTGTTTTGTTTGGTTTGGTTTTTTTAAATGAGTGCAAAAAAAGGTCTGGAAGACTTTGGTTTTTAGAATTTTTTTTTTAGAATTTTTTTTTTTTGGTCCTGTTTCTTTTTATTACAAAATTAGATCCTGTCTAGATTTTTGAGACCGATGACTGGAAGCTAAGCAAGTGGCAACTTATGATAAACTTTAGAAAACATATAGCAGGATAGATCATAGGCCTCTCTAGCCTATGGTTTCTTGTCTATAGATCATATTAGTGGATTGTAAGGGAATAACGTTGGAATTATGCACAGGCAATATACCTCCCCTGCTTTGTCCTCCTAGCTTCCAGCAACCAAGTTTTAAGGACTTCCTGAGACGGATTTTGTGCTTAGACTGATCACCTATGTGATTAATGGCATCAGAAGAGTTTCTGAGAGAGAAAACTCTGGATAATTAGCTAGTAGAAGATGCACTTTGATGCAGAATTTGAAGCTTCCTGGGAGTGAATTGCAGTACAGGAGAACAAAACTATAGCTTTGAAGAACTGTACGAGGTTTAGGGAAAAGAAAAAGTTTACAGAACTGCAAGCAAAAACTGAGGAAGGAAGCTGACTTTTTTGACTGTCCTAAAAACAAATAAATGAAACAAATAGAAAATCAAATGAAATAAGAGTAATGTGAAAATTAATATCCAAAATATAATAAAATAACCGAGGCTCTGAGCATTTATGGAAATAAGCAAAATGATTCTTGAATACATCTAAATGTCATGTTATCAAGATTTTTAAGTGCTACAGTCAGTCTAGTCATATTAAAAGTAGCTCCTGAAGCACTAGTTGGAGCTTAACATTTGGAGTCAGTCTGTAGGCTAAAGCACTCGTGTTTCTCATTGGCATATCCTTCAGCATCCTTTTTTTGACCTTCAGCTAAGGAAGACACTGTCAGTCTGGATAAGTGTTTTCCCAGCTAAAACATGCAGTGCATCAGGAGGAACTGAAAGTCTACAAGTTCCAAATTTCCGCCTACTGTTTGCAAATTAAATACAAATGTGAACAGCAGGAGGCTGACTTTTAAAACAGACAAGTGTTGCCACACATTTATAGGATGGCTCCTCTTCAAATCTCTATCTTGGCTTCCTTTCACCTTCTGCATCTAATTTAAACTCCTACCTTCCAATTCGTTGCTACGCTATGGCCTCTGCAGCATGGCACAGATAGGAGAATTTTTGGAGGAGGCAACACAGAGAAAGTGTGAAAGACTAGAAAGTGTATAGATAGAGTGACTAGTCTGGGTTTAAAAGACATTTGAAAACTCTGTGGTGGCTTATCAAAGTGAAAAAGTCAGGCAAAACAGTAGTTCTTTTTCACTTTGTAACTCAAATTTTTACCAGGTCAGGAGTGGCTCCAGACATCCCCCTGCCTTCCAGATTTGTGCAGATTAGCTGTCTGTGTAAGATATATTTAACTATCTCTTTGCTTCCTACCTTACAGCCTTTCCTAATTCACATCCTGTTTTAGCACACTGCCTATGGTGCTCTCCCAGTCTTTCCTCTGTTGTCCATAAAAATCTTCTTTACCTTATCTATTTGAGCTAGCCATCTGTTCCATCTCTCATTTTTTTACCAACCTTTCCCAATTTTTTCTTTAAGTATATTTGCTGCCATTTCTCTGTATTTCCTAAAACTTTATATTTACATCAATTTTCTTAAGGTACTATCCTATATTTTCATTTGCACAATCAAGTCATGGTCTGAACTTCAATGTTTTCTCTTTCTTCTTGCTATTACTCATCTTTTATCTGTGTCAATACAATCTAGCTCTAAGATGACTTCATGGTTATTGTTGTAACCTTGTGAATGTAGCAAGGATATTTTTCTTTAGGTATAGTTGGCTCACAGGATGGAAAGATTATTTTTGCTGACTTTAATGTATGAAGATAGAACTATAGTATGAGAAAAAGTTATGAAGATGTGACATTTAATCCTAGTTTGAAGATGTATTTTGTTTTCAGAGTGGGGAGAGAGAAGGGTTCAGAGGCTTCTGGGAATACTTTCTAGATTCCTGTCAAAAAATATGTACTTCCCAAAAACTTTTCAAGTCCTTGATACTATTCCCACTTCCTTGCAAAGTTTCTTATGGCTGGTCTGCAGAGCTTACAGAAGTATCAGCCAGCATCCTTTTCAGAAAGGACTGAATTTTTAGCACTTTACTTTTCAAATCAGGACAACATCTCCTAGCATCAATTTACGGAAGCTGTGAATCTAATTTGTCAAGGATGTATGGATGGATGGATGGATGGATGTACATACAGCTTATCTAATAGATGCATTCATGCCTGCTTCTTAGTATGGATTATGTGGGAGAGTAGAGATGGGGAGAGGAAAGACATCTGATGTAATGTAAAAAATAATTTATTTTCTCTCTTTGTACACTGCAAGACACCTAGAAGTCCAGGTATTTCAATAGCTAGCTACTAGCTATTGAAGAGACAAGGAGAAGAAGCTGTCATTTATAAAATGTTGATTTCTCTGGGAGGTACATTCCCAGTAGTTGGGAAAATCTTAACCTCCCTGTTTTGTCTCCTGGTTTTCACTTCAATGATCTCAGTCTAGAGACACATGAATGAAGCAGTTCAGAATCCTTCACCAGGTCAGGTGGTTGTAGGTACTTAGTCTACAGTGATAACAATTCTTAGATCTCAAAGCCTCCTTCACAGCATCAGAAGTATGGGATCATTTTTAGTAGTGCATGTGGGCCTGAACGAAAGTTAAAATTTTGACTTCTGCTGGGAGTAGCTTGTACTTCAGAGGTGTACATTTCCCTTTGTATTGCAGCAGGTTTTTCAGTTATTTTACAGAAGGGGTTTTATCTGGATTAAAAACCTCTGGTAGCACTCACTTACATGCTTGAATTGGCTCTTCAGCTGTATGAAATGTGATTAAAAGAGGTTCTGCTTCAAGAATGGCTCTTGAACTTGGGCCAATCCACTTCTTCTGGCAAATCAGAGTACAAGGAATATGTGTATGTGCGAGCATGTGTGTCTTTTATTCTGCTTCTTTAATGTCTGTCTGATTTTGGAAAAAAATATATAACAATGAAACCTACCGTAGCTAGGATTATGGAAGAACTATCTGCTAAAGAACCATTAGCTGTGTCAACCAATCTGCTTGACAGTATAGTTGGTGGTTAAGCAGACATTAATTTGAGGCTAATTTAGATCCCATGGGCTTATTTGACAGGGGAAAAAAAAAAAGGCCTATAACCTTAGGGTGCACATGTGCCCTCTACAAGTCTGGAAACCAAAGAAACCAGTTTATAAATTATATACTTATTAGAAACACAGAAGATATTTTTCAAAAGTGTTAGGGGACATCAGTAAATGTGTGTTAGCATAAACTTATTAGATGTCAGGGGCTTAAATACTTTTCAACAGCACCTAATCTATTGTGGCATTTTATGAGTGTTCATTTTGTGAGTTGGATTTTAAGGTGTCCGGATTTTCACAGTATAAATTGGCAGTGTGATACTGATGTGGTGCCTTATGGTTTTGGTTGTTGGGGTTTTTTTCCCATTTATTTTTGACCATATAGCTGGTTAATTTATGTATATACTTTCCAGGATGTTTTAAGGTTCAAAACTTCTAATCAGAAATACCGTTGTAAGTTCAGAGAGAGTGTTATGTGGGATGGAATTCTATAGCTTTATCTTGGAATGTCTCTGGGAAGGAGGGTCAGGGAAAGAAGATTTGGCTTTTTTTGGAGGCAAAGATAAATAATGGATTGATCTAGTCTTAGTCCAGGTCAGAGCTTCTTCCTGTTTACTCAATGGCTTCTCTCTAAAATCTCTGTCTTCTTCAGGCAAAGCCGAATACCCACCTTTTAAATAATTATTCTGATTTGTGACAATCCTTTGTGTTTTCAATTCCTATACCTTCTGTCAATGGAGAGAATGTCTGAGAGCGTTTTTGAATCCTATCAGGTAAAATTTGATTAAATAATTGAGCCCACCAATGAAGGAGGCTTGAGCTAATGCTGACAAGTCTCCTGACACAGATTAAGGCTCACTCACATGATATTTTCCATTGACAGTTACAAAAGAATAATGAGCAACCAGAATTAGAGCGTCTTTACTGGCATAAATAGAGCTAATAGGAGACACATCTGTGATTTTAGAAGTCCTCTTGATTGTGCACAAATTAAGGTCAAGAGTAAAACTCACGTAAATTTTCAGTGATGAAGCATTGGCAGTTTTTTTGTATGATTCATGTACTGCACAAATCGAAAGGAGACACTTAAACCTGTAGTGCTTCTAAGGTAAAAGCTACACATTATTCATGTATAAATATCTCTTTGAATAAATCTTGTTATAGTTCAAAATGAATGAGGGACAAATATTGGATGTTTGTGCATGGCTAACAGCACTGCAAGCTTCAGTGCCGGTGGCTGCAAACACATTTTAGCAGAGCAGGTTAAAGGGCACATTCATTTCATTCAAGTTCAATAGTGGCAATCATTGGTTTTAGTCGAAGTCAAGCCCACAGACAGCTTTTCCTTTTGTTATTTCAAAAAAAAAAAAGTTTTGAATGGAAAGCTTTTTCTTCAGAGGCCTAAGAGCAGGTTAATTAAAAGAACCTGTCAAAATATTTCTTGCAAAAACTTTTGCCATTACATTTTTTTAAGCTTAGATTTTCGACACTTTCTTCAGCGTTACAGAAATGCTACATACTTAAGTTGACATTCCCTGATTCTTGATGTGTGAAATTCGTCATAGAAAGGATAAAGCATATTTTCCTTGAGAAGAACTAGCTTGCCTTTATTAGAGAGACCATCATCAAAGAACACATAGAAAGAAGCAAAGGCAGAAAACTGATACTATTTATGTAATTCACAGGGCTCCTTTCAGACTTTTATTAACATCACCAAGCAATTTACTTCCCGGTAAATTTGAATTTGCTCCACAGCAAACCTGAGTTTATTGCATTCATTACTGGCCAATAGGCATTTCGTTGAATAAAAGAATCAGGATTGCTCCAAAGTAATAATTATGAAGTGCCATGTAAGTACAATTTTATAAGGCTGGTGAGTGGGAAGAGTAGGATTCGATCTTTCCAATTTTCTAGCTTTGCTATAAATTCTCCTGGAGGGCTTTTTGTTCAGTTGATTGCTTACTAGGAATTATTCATATGCCATTGTTACAAAGTCCAGAATGATGATACTCCTGAAAGTCAATAGTAGGACAGACTATTTCACAAGGAAGGTAGGGTTGTACTGGAACTACTTACCCCAAAAAATTGGAGGTAGCCAACTTTTGGTTGGTTAACAACCAATTCTATAACCAATTCCAAAGTTGCAGAAATACATCCTTTGATATTTTCAAAACTTTAATCTGTGGATGATCTGATCAAATGCTGGTGATAGCAGGCAGTGGTACTGGCTGATTTCTGTTCTAAGTAACATTTCTGAGACTGTGTGAAATCTCACAATTGAAGAACACAAGTTGGGAAAGGAAGGAATTCGGAGTGGAGAACTTTGCAGGAAGTTACAAGAAATTATTCCTTTAGTTGGCTTATTTTTTTTTCAAAAGGTAACATGCTGAATAAATTAATCAGGCCTTGATTGTATTCTGAGTGCTCGAACCCTGCCCAGAGGCATGGATTTACATTTCTCAGTCAAATATCCTACGAGACTAGAGGTCTTCCAATGTCACTGCTCTGGTTAACCACTCAAAGAGGCAGAAAAACATCATCTGTGAGAATCCTTCTCATTCATTTATATTTCATTTTAATTAGTTAAATTAAAAAAAATAACATAAATTTTTCCCTGTTCCTGCCACTAATGCTGTATCATACTGCTAATAGGGTAAATATGTCTTGGCTTTTCTAACCAATTCAATGAGAATGCAACCAACCACCTATCATGCTCCTCTTCTGTCCGCTGTTATAATTATATGCCTTTTTGCAAAAATATTGGACAAGTACAGGGACAAAACACATTACACATAAATTTGACTGCAGATTGATAATCGCTTTGTACATTATCAGGGCTGCACAGATTTTCTTCATACCAGTAAGCAACCATGTTTTCCTAATCCCCATACAGAGAAATAAGAACATCTAACCAAAAATACAGCCTTCTTGTTTTGCTCCTAATACAGAAGTCATTCATCACCAGCAATGTCACCGCCAGGGAATTCTGAATGAATGGAGAAGCCAAAGCAAATTCAATCAGGACTCTCCTTGAGCCCTTCTCTTCTGAATCATATCCCTTGATGAACATTTCAATTAGTTGCTGGTTTACTTTGTCCACATTTTTCACAAACCCCACTGAATTTTAGCTGGCTGCCCAGATGGAACACAACTGTCAGCATGGACTAACTCAATTAACGTAATTCAGAGCCACCACATCATTCTAGAACTGAGACACTACCACAATGGAATCACCCCTCCCTTCTTTGTAAAGAAGGGAAGGGAGAGAACAGCATCTGGGAGGTCTCACTGGCCGCTTGAAACAGGTTTGTGTCTTGAGCCCTAAGACTGACTTACTCATATACTCTTACTGGTAACATCTTTTTGCCTTATTACCACATCTATGGCTTAAATCCGTGTATGACATGTCTAGGAAAGGCAGTCTAATTTGTTCACTTGCCCTCATCAAGAAGCAAAGGTATGTTTAGGTGGAGGTGGAGAACTGAGGATAGCTACCCATGTTCTCTAATGTTTGCAGAGTTCTTCAAGCTTTTTCACTGTGTCTTGTCCATTGGTGGGATCCAAGAATCCATTAATTTGCATTTTTTGTAATGTTATTAAACTTTCTTTAAAAATAAATTATAAAACTCTGCAAAATCAGAACTCTCTCTTTCCATTCCTTTTGCAGGTGTAAATACGAAATTTACTATATTTAATGGTAATTTTCTTGAGCATATTAACTTGTTGCATTTCTTCCTGAACTTGAAACTGTAGGCTAGCAATACAGTAAGACAAATCAGTTTCGTGGCTTCTGCTATTCCTTTTTCCTTACGATGGTCAAACATGCCAAATGCAGTGGTATATATAGATGTCATGGATCACACTTGTAGTACAGGGTGATCCATGATAATTACTAATAGTAAAAATGATCCAGAATCATAGAATAATAGAATAATAGAAGGGCCAGAAGGGACCTTCAAAGGTCATCTGGTCTGACCTCCCCGCAGTCAGCAGGGACACCCCCAACTAGACCAGGATGCCCAGGGCCTTGTCAAGCCTCATCTTGAATGTATCCAGGGAAGGGGCCTCAACCACCTTCCTGGGCAACCTGTTCCAGTGCTCCAACACCCTCATTGGAAACTTATTCCTAAGATCCAATCTAAATCTGCTTCTCTTCAGTCTAAACCCATTGCCCCTCTTCCTGTTACTGCAGGCCTTTGTGAACAGGCTCTCCCCAGAATTTCTGTAGGCCCCCCTCAGGTACTAGAATGCTGCTATTAGGTCTCCCCAGAGCCTCCTCTTCTCCACAACCCCAGCTCCCTCAGCCTGTTCTTGGAGCAGAGGTGCTCCAACCCCCTGATCATTTTTGTGGCCCTCCTCTGGACCCCCTCCATCAGGTCCATGTCCTTCTCATACTGAGGACTCCAGACCTGCACACAGTACTCCAGGTGAGGTCTCACCAGAGCAAAGTGTCAGAATCACTTCTCTGGACCTGCTGGCAGCACTTTTTTTGATGCAGCCCAGGATGCAAAAAACCTTATCAGTGATATTGAAAATATAGTCAGCTGAGGTACTGGTGGTTTATTGGAAATGTAAGTAGCTATTTTGTGGAGAAATAAGATTGTCATTTGATCTTTCCAGAGGTGGATTTATTAGAAGAACATCAACTCCAGATATTATTGACGCATATGATATAGTGCAGTCACTTGGCCTCAGATTTGTACAGTATGTCAGCATATCATAGGATTAAACTACAGTATACTACTTTCACTGTGGATGTATCTCCAGTGAAGCCTTACAGCAAACAAAAATACTTAGAGGTTAAAACAAAGGACATGTATACTTATAAACAATCTTATTATACAAGTTTGTGAGCAAAATAAGCAATACCTTTTTTTTTTTTTTTTTTAAATTTACAAGTTACATTTGTCCTTGTAACTTACATACTTAAGTTAGTAAAGATTGTATGTCACAGGCTTCAGGAAGATAACCCCAAATTTCAAATTTTCAAGAAAACTGGAAAATAAACAAAAGGATAAATACAAGTAATTACATGCCAAATCTGAGCTACATGATTGTAAATTAGTACAATCTAAATCTAGACCAGGTAGATGGTAGTATAAGATAGTAGATAAAATGTAGATATGAGGCTGAAGGATTACACAAACCCTATGAGGAAACAAAGACAACGAAGTGCATTCATTTGGTTTTTTTGCTTTGTGAAGAAAAATCTTTTTACTTTCCAAAGTAAAAAACATGGAATGAATTCATTCTGCTTAATTAACATGCCTGAAATGGCAATCTAGTCTCCAAATAATCAGCAGAGCACTGTGGAAAAAACTTTAATGCTACCATCAATCTGGTCTTTGATAAACTGAAGTGTCCACTCATAATCCATATTTTAGTAGATAAATTCTCTAGGAACAATATTCTTAGAATTTAGTCACCTCAGTTTCGTACTTGCATTTAAATGACAAAAATCCACTCCTGTCTCAGAATTTCTGTTTATGAAATCTGTGTGCTACAAGTTTATTTCAGTTGTCATATGACTCTAGAACAGCAAATTGTAAGCTATCTCTTTGGATAATACTTTTTGGAAACAGTACAAAAAAACTATGTCTATGTTGAGATCTGCAACTCTGCATCCTGTTTTTGGGTAGTATAGCAAAATATTTATAGCAAACCATATATAGTTGCCAAGAGTGAGATCCTTTGTCCTGGCACATACATACACTACTATCACTCAAATTTGCTCTTGCAGGTTAGTGGGAAACATACTGCAATTTCTAAAAATCCCTGAATTCTATCTGATTGCAGACATCCTAGAGCTATTCTTATTAGTGTCTATCAATATGAATTCATTGAGTAGTGAATGCAGTATTTGATCCCATTACTTTGGGAGTCACCTCCATGACTATAGCATATGAAATGAAAGCAAGTTTTATTCTAATGAAGAAAAGTGTTAAAAACGTGATTACAAGGTTGGACGAAACTTAAAGAAGAAAACACAAAACAATGGCAGACAAATCTTCATCATTCTTAGGAGTGAAGAATTATCTTAGCTAATCTCCAGTATGAATGTGATGTATATTTGACATCACATTTTAAAACAGGACATATTAAGTGCCTTGGATTCTCTTTTAATTTTTTTTCTTCTGTTCTTTATACACTATTCTTGTAAGCATCTAATTTAATAAATGAATGAAAAATATTCATGTAGGAATGAAATTTAAAAATTAATGTCTGCTCTGGTTATCATAAGCAGAAAGAGACATGATAGAATTATGCCTATATAGCCTATATAGCTGGGAAAATTATCTGTGATTTTACAAAATGTATTCTGTGTTTAGTAATTGAGGAAATTCTTCAGTAATTTACCATTGAAGGAACATCTAGATTAGATAAAGGTAAATTTAAATGATCTAAGAATGAGAGCCCCAGTAAGACTTGTAAAATCTTTCCAAGTGACTTAAACCACATCCTTAAAGCCTACATTTTATCTACATAGGGATTTGTTTGAAAGAAGCATTCTACTGAAAATGTAATTACACTTTGATATTGGAGGTATTTGTATTTGCATTTTTATTAATGGAGAGTGTGTTAGGAGTAGAAGAAGGCAATTCACAATATGTTAGAAATTATATATAAGAAGAAAATTGTATACATTTTAGTTTTAAAATTTAAATAAATACTTAAAATAAAACTACTTGGAAAGCAATTGTTAGTTTGTGATTACCTATGTAAAACATTTCCTAGAGTACAGTGACAGTGATTTTCTTGGAATCAAATAAGACAAAGTTTCAGAATTGTTTTTCAGGAATTTTTAATCCCCAGATTTAAAAACATTGAAATTTGAAAACTGGAGTCTTTGGGCCTTAAAGCAGTCCAGATAGCAGATTTTCTCCAAAGTGTTTGCTCCCAATTAACCCACAAGTCAATGAAGAGGTATGAAAGGTTGCGCCTGTCCTATCCCATGCTTGGAAATGGAAAAAAAAAACCAAACAGCTGATTCTAAATTTGGTTTATTTTTCCTTATCTTCAAGGAATATTTTTTAAATGGTTAGAATCTCTGCAGAGGTACTTGAATCGTAGTTAGTTTTGCTCCATATTTCTCTACAGAATATTTTGTCAGGGATAATGACTTCTGACAGCTTTCAGACTCCTAAAAGATGGGTGTCTTCCTCTCAATTTATCACCATGTGGTACTTTTGACTGCAGGAGCTCTGGCTTACTTGCTTGATACTTTTGTGAGTCTCTTCAGTTTATTAAAGCCAGAAATAAATTAATTCTCTTTCAAAAAAAGATTACTTCAAACATTTTTGCCTTCTCATAATATACCATCACGTAATCACATAATAACTTACTAAAACAGTTATCAATATAAATGTGTGCCTGTACAATTTTGCAAATTTGTCCAAGGTGGTGCTAAGTGGGTAAAATTAAAGCTGTTTTCAAAGCATTTGTAAAACTCAAACTCTGACCAAAGAAATTTTTGACAGCCAGAAACACTCTAAAACTGGACCATCTGTACTCCTTGAGTCATCTTCCTTTTCCTTCCAGAAATCAAAAGAAACAGTAGCACAAAATGACAGTTTCTCAGAAGTACAAGGGTATTTTTAAAGAGGGATTTAAGTTTGTCATGGTTTCATCTTTGTCAGAGTCTCTCTGAGGAGGGTACTTCACATTCTATTTCAGCACATCCATTGGAAAGAATCAGGTGGAGAGAGAGAGATAATAATACCATCAAAAAGCAGATTGTGTAAAAGATATTAACACAAAAAAATCACTTAAATTTCATCAAAACTATTAAAGAATCTAGATTAAATTTAATTTTCTAAGAATTTCATTATTCCAAACTATACTTTAAGATTATTTCATTACAGCTGTAGCCAAACTCAAACCTATGTATCTATAATTTCCCTTCTATTAATTTATTTTAAAAGATTTCTTATAAAGAATGACAGAGTAGAAGTCATCCTAATGCTTATGATGTACCAGGTATTTTCCTACACTGTGAGAAATGTGTATACATATTTAAATTTCAGCTATTAACTTTCTTTGCAATGGAAAGAGTATAAAATGTCTTATACTTTTTTTTTTTTTTAAATATACTATATTACTTTCCTAATTGCAGAATCTCAGTCCCATAGTCCTTGCTACATTCTTTCTAAGACCTTTTTCTAAGAGAAAAATAAACCTTCACCTTCTTGAGATAGGACATCAGTCTGTTATCTTCAGATATGTATCAAAGTGTTGTTGTTTTAACTTCATAAAAAATCAGATGAGGGCATCAAGCAAAACTGGGAATTTTATCAGAATTCCAAATATAGCTATTAATTAAAATTCATAAAAAATAAAGTGACTCCAGAATGTGTCATGACATCTTTCAGAATGATTATACCATAAAAACAAGAAATACAATTTCAGGAAAAAGAGAAAAACTTGTTAGGAGATTTATCAGCCTCTTGAATTTCCTTGCAAAGATGAAACTGGTCCATAGGAGTTTATCAGACCAGGTTTCTTGAAGTTTTGAAAGAAATCTAATTTTTCATTATTAGTTAAATTGAACTTCATTTCTATCTTTACAACAGGGAGATTTTATTTACTTTTTTTTGCTGTTGGTATTATCCTGATGCATCAAATTATTCAACAAGGTGTATATTTTCATTTGTTTTTAGTTGGACGATTAATAGTTCAGTGATTGTCGTTACTCTGTGTATAGATTTCCTTATATTCATTTACTGAATATGAAAGTTATTTGAATTTGAAAGTTTTACAGTTTGTAGGAATAATAAAGTACTGGAGAGGGGTGGATTAATTTTATTAGGTAAAATGGCTTGTTTAAATTATGTTGTGACACCATTCTCTGTTTTTTGTCTTCTGAACACCTACCAGCCTTAAGCCAACAGAATTCCTACGTCTACTTCCAGATGTGATCAAATCCCAGATTATTTTGTTTTGTCAGTTATGGCACGAGTTACACAGACTAATAAGGCCAAATTCTTTGCCAGAGTAAGTGTGCTAGCTCACTGGATTTATTCCAGCAAATAACTTGTCTTACAGCTATTTAAAGGAAAAATAATGAGGTATTCCTACTATCAAATTCCTTAGCCTTGCAGCACTATGTATTTTAAGCCAGTGGATAATGTGGGATATACTACTGGGCAACATCAGAGCCCAGAAAAGAAAGCTGAAGCACTATTAACAAACATTATATTTTCATTGTCTATGCCTTTTGAAGGGTTGATATCTCATATAAAATCCCAACCCCTTAAGTGTGATTTTTTAAAAGGCCAGGTGATTTTTTAAAAACACCTACATAATTTTTCTTGTTTATATTACAAGATTGTTGCTTTAGAGTGATCACAACCCTATCACTGATTACACGCTCCAGTTGTAATCCTCACTTAGTAACATGGGAGATGACCTTCAGTCTCTGCAGTTGCGACCACATCTTGGCAGGTGTGCAATATCCATCTTCTTGGAGATAAGAATACAGAAGTTAACAATAGAAAGCACTCTACATCAATGTGCCCAACATCTCACCTTTCAAGAAACCATGGAAAATGTGAGATTTGTGAGTAATTTGATTCTGTTCACCAAGCTCTTGCTGTGACAGTTACTTTCACTTAGAATACCTCCCAGTGCATAGTGCAGGATATCAGCTCTTCTGACCCAGAAGCATAAAAGTAACAGAAGTAAAACAGCTTTAATGAATGGACTCCTGCAACAGTAGGTCTGCCATCTAATACGAGTAAAAAAACTTGTTAGTACTTAACGAGCTCTGAAAACATTTTGGGGGTTTTGCTTTAGTGTTTTCTTTTTCTTTTCTTTTTCCTTTTTTATAAGTAGAAATGTCTTGTAGCGGCTGTCCCACTAATGAGTTTCTAGGAGAACGGTACTTTTTCTTCTTTGAGAAAGGTGAGGCAGGAAGCAGAGCAGAAAGGAAACAGACTATTTCCACAAGGAAACATGTTTCATTCAAAAAGAATGTTTTATTTCTATTTTGAAAATGGTTAATTTAAGTAGTGAATTAGCTACACAGTTTGACCATCAAGTCATACTGGTAGGAACACTAAGGGTTTTGGAGGATCCAGTGGAGGCTGAGGGAGTATGTATTGTGGCCAAAATCAATGGATGTCTGGGAAAAGGGTGCTTGCTTTCATCTGGAAAACAGAAAGCCCCATCCAGTGCTTAGTGAATTCAGTGGAAATCTTCCAGCTGGCTCTAATGAGAATTGCACCAAGCCCCCAGTCAGAAAAATGACTGTACAAGTGAAGAGAAACTATAAAGACAATCTTTCCAAAAGCAATTTTGAGCACTTTCCCTGATAAAAGAATAAAGAAACTGAGAAAGAAGAATAAAAGAGAGCATAGCTCAAACTGTAAAGCAGCTCCTAGATTTTTCTTTGCTTTTTCTTTTTTTTTTTCCCTGCAGAAAATAGTACAAGAAAAGATTCCTAATGCACCTATATTTTGAAATGAAGAACTATATGAATTTTCTGATTTTTCTATCAAGTTGACACAAGACATGAAGACTTAGGATGTGTATTATCCTCATCATGGAAGAAATTCATTCATAGAATATGGAAAGGAAATGATTGTTTTTTAAATTCCTTCTAAGAATATAACTATGGCATTAATTCAGAAGTGTCCCTTTATCCTTTTAAAAAGTCCTTACATTCCAGTTTATAAGAAAAGGTGATCTTAGGCTCCATTCCTCTTTTTGTTCAGGACTAAATTTTGTTTAAAGTTCTATCTGAAACAAAAATAATCAAAACAATATGAGAGTTTGAAAATTGAAAGTGTTTTCATATCAAACAAGGTATTAAAAATGAAAGGGCTCGATCTCAGTTTAAATCAGTGAGGAACTGCTGCTATGTATGTAAGAAAAAAAGTAGAACCCCAAAACACACTCTGCTGATAATTATTTTTAAAATATATCAGAGATTTGTTAACATATTTTTTTTTTAAATATTATTTTTATCTAGGAACTTAAGAGACTGTGATTGTTATCTATGTCTAACTATGTAAAGTCTTGTTACACAGATACTGCATGTGATTAGAATTGTATTTCCATAAACACAAATACCTATTTAATTCATTTTTGGCAGGATGTAAACAGTTTTGTAACCTCAGTATTTACAGCAACTGTGCTCTCCAAGAAAGTAAAGAAAATACAGGTAAAGGGGCATTGCAAGATTAGCTCTTTTATGTCCCTTTTTGGAATACTTTGTTCTTAATTCTTCTGCAGTCACACAGAAGTTGGTTATTGCCCCATCCATGTTATCCCTTCTGCTCAGCACCATCTTCTGAGATGACAAGAGTAGGACTGGTGTCTAACTGTGCATGCTGTCTTCAGCAACATCTTTGCTAATCTATGTCTGCAATCTGATTTTGAAAACCATGCCTTGCACATAACGTGTTCACAAATAGTAAAAGTAGAGATTCTTACTTTACAATCTTCCAAAAGCAATGACTTTTAATTTAGGTAATATAAAGTGTATGTTCTAGACAAAGTAGAAGAACACCATTCCTTGACATACTTTCCTATACTTTAGAAGTAATGGCTGCCTATCCTTCTAAATCATGTAAACTATTTCTCTCTCTTGCTGGCAACCTGAGTCCTTGACTGCTGACACAAGCAAAGACACTGCTCTCATATCTCATTCTTCATATCCTGTCTTGTGAGTTCCTCATGAGCCTTCAGGTTTTCTTCTTTCTTAAGAAGCAGCAGTTATTGCTTGAACATTGTATTTTTGCTTATGAAAAATTTGCCTCCTTCATACCTCAGTTCCCAAGCAGAAGTTAAAGGAAATTGATACCAGCTAGTTCTCTTCAGATTTCTCTGTACAAATAGAAAAATACCAGGACTTGTGTTTTTCAGACACAAAGACATAGCAAATATTGGATGCTGTAAACACAGAGACGTCCGGAAGTACAGGATTTTCCAAAAATCAACAAGATTAACAAATTGTAAATGGAGTTCTCTAAGTTATTTAATTGCATTTTATTTTGATTTGTCATATATCTAGAATTACAGATTCATATTTAAGCCTTGGAGGAGCAGTATGTTTAACACTTATCATAAGGGAACTACTTGTCAAAATGCAAGTTAACTTAAACTTGAAAGAGCCTCTTCTTCATTAATACTGTTTTTTTTCTTGTTCAGGATTACAAATGATAAAATCTGGAGCTACAGTGATCCAGCATTATTATGAGCTCACCATCTTTAATAGCATTCATTATTTTATTAGCAGCAATTTTTCAATTAAAAACTATTCTTGATAGCATAAAAGAAGTTGTGACATCCTCATTCTGTATCAAACTTGTTTCTGACATTTGGGTTTTATGTCCTTTGTACAGTTTTTCATCTGGCTGCTTGGGATGCCAAGAAAAGTAAATAGCATCATTTCAGAGATGGGAACTCAGTTTGACATAGTAAGGGCCTGGTAACACTATACACATAAAAATTCTTAGCAAGATGGTTTTGTGCCTTTCATTGGCATTCTAGGTAAATATAGAAGGAAAAAGTTCAATGAAAGCAAATGCAAGTTTCTGCATGTGGGCTGGAACAATCTTCGGTATCAATACAGACTAGGGGATGAGGTATTAGAAAGCAGCCCTGAGGAAAGAGACTCAGGGGTGCTGATAGATGAGAAGCTGGACATGAGCAGGAAGTGTGCACTTTCAGCCCAGAAGGCCAATCACATCCCGGGATGCATCAAGAGAATTCAGAATACAAATAAATGGAAGCTTGACAGAAACATATTCTTCCTTAAGCTCATGATTTTCATATGATCACTGTATACAGTGGTATGTATACGGTATACAACATTGTGTGATGGTAAAGGGTAACATTCTTTTTAAGGAACAATATAAAAATAACACACCCACCCCACCTCCCAAACCCACAAAATCCAAAACTCTGCACTCAAAACTATTCCCAAGCTCTAATGCATTCTTTAAAAAGGCAGAGGTTTTCAATTTGGTCACTGTTGTTTGAATTCATCCCATTGTACACTGAGTACTGGCTGAGGTAGCATCAGAGCCAGTGGCAATAGCTATTTAGAACTTACAGAAGTCACATAAAGTTCATTGAAAACAAATAAAAGGCATCAATGCTTAAAAGTGATGGGGGGGAGGGGGAACGAGCCAGAGAATTATAACTCTGATGGTTATGAATGATGAGCTAATAAACAATCTGTTTATGAGAACCCTGCATTACAAGTTCATAAGTAACAATAGCATGGATTTGTCAAAACTAAATCATGCTGAAACAACCTGCTAGTCTTCCATGGCACTGTAGAAGTCCTTCCTGAAAGAAGGTATGCCCTGACTGCAGTGAGGATTTTGATGGTATATGAGACTTTCTGGAAGGGAAAATTGATAATGTAAGAACTATGAGAATTTGGGAAGACAATGACCCCTGTGAAATTCGCTGTGAGGAGCTGCATCAGTTCTTGGTGCCCCTGAAAGTAAGCATGAATCCTCTGGCTTCCCAGTGTCTTCCAGGCCTATCATACTCCCCTCCACCTCTCTCTCTTAACTTCTCTATAATAGAACTATGAACCTAGACATTTTTAGAAGTTTATGATTTTAAAAATTATCCCACAAAAATAAAGACTATTTTTACTCAAAATTAATTCTTTCATCCAGTTGATTTTTTTTGACCATCAGTGTTCATGGTAGCATGACGGTAGGACCAGGTAAATAAGAAAATGTTATAAGGGCAGAATCATTTAGTATCATCAAAAGTCTTTGTAGAACTATACTGCCAGGTTTGAGAAGGAGGTGGGTCAAAAGTTTAGGGAAATCAGAGAGGAGAGATTAATTCCATTTATAATTTTTGATAGGAGGTTTTTTTTTTTTATATGTCTGGTTTTTTCTTTTTGGTTTTGTTTTTGTTTTTTAAAGCAAGAAATTTTCTTTGTAAATTTGTCTCTGAGAGTGTGTAAAGAGACAAATATTTTCAATGGCAGTACTCATCTGGAAGTAGTTACCTCTGTTCATAAATGTTTTCAGAATCTAAAGGCTTATTCTGTCTATTAGATTGCCCTGGTTTGAAGTAAAACAGAACAAATTTTCTTTTCAGTAATTTTGCTTTGCAGCTAAGCCTCTTCTAACTAACTGTACTCTCTGAAATTAATAGCATATTTTTCCAGCAGTATCTTCTTCCAGAGTGATAACTGTTTATAATTTATACCAAGGAACGGTATGCAGAGACGCTCTTGCTTATAGTTATGGCTATAACAACCAGTTGTCTGATGACAACTGATGCCTGATGGGCAAAGAGGTTTATCATATTGCACATCAAAGAAGAACCTTCAGTCAGAGAAGCATTATTGCACTTGGATTAGTGTGAAACAAATACATACTTATTATTGTTTCATTTAATGTAATGATAATTTTGAACAAGTAAGTGTGAGATAGGGTAAGAGTCAACCCTGAAGAAAAAAATGTTTTTTTTTAATAATTGGGTTCATAAAATTTCTCTCTTCTGTGTTAACATTGAGTACATGGTTTCCCTAGGTCATGAGACACTAGATGAGATTTCTACTCTTAGAGAAGAAATGTAGTTTTATGCTGAACATCTTATATGCCAAAATGTAAGTGCCATGTGCTATGTGTATGTCACTCCTTTTTTCCTTCTCTCACTCTCCCCCATAGGCCAAAAATGTGCAGAGACCTTGCCTGAGTGCACAAGAAAGGAATGGAAAATTGCAAGGAAATAAATAAATGTAATATAAAATCCCAGATGTCCTGGTTCTACTGTCTGTGAGTAATTCCAGTCTTTTTCTTCAAAAAGACTTTTAAAATGCTAAGATTATGAGCATCAGTGGACTGTTCATTAAAAGGCAGTGCAAAGATATGTTTTTCAGGACTGAATATGTACTTCTGAAGAATCAGCAGTGAGAAAAAATGAAAAAAGCTATTAGGTGTTTTAGAATATACAGTCTGAAACATTTACTGATAATCAGATATTTAAGAAGTTTTCACCTAGCTTATGCAAGAAAATGCTCCAATTAATGACCTTTTAAAGTTTATATCTAATATGGGTGTTTGAGTTATGGGAAAAGAATATTAACAACCCTTTTCTCTCTCCAAACAACTTGTGCCTGCAGTTCTAGCCAGAAAGTGAAGTGTTGATGCTGTGATGCTACAATTTTTGCTCTGAGATGTTCTCACAGGAACAGAAAAGCAGACTTTGGAGCTGAGTTTGCCAGAGTCAGGCTCTGGAGAGAACAAAAAATGGAGTGTGATATCTGAGGATCATTATATTCCTTGTAGGCACTCTTAGTGTCTTAGCACCATTCACTGGTGTGAGTGATACCGTGTCTCATTTTGTTTAACACAGCATCTGTGTTGCAAGTAGTGCAGCTTAGCTATTGCTAATGGTAGCAGCATCCTGGCACGATAGCTATTCTGTTATATACACTCGCCTGAGGTTAATCACATGCTGAAATGCACTGTTCCTGTGACTATGAACACAGCTCCTTTTTTTCAGCGTTTATCTGTGGTACATCAATGCTGAGCCCACAGGGGTTTTTGTGAATGTAAAACTACCATCTACCCCCTGGGCCACGGAGATGCCCTGTTTTAAAAGTTCATAAACAGCTGGAGTTCTGCCATAAAGAGATAGGGACTTTGATCTTATTTAAAAGTTACTTGGGAATTTAATCTTTTTGGTGTTCAGGAATATTGTACCAGTTTTCCATCCAAATGTATAGATAGTCCACTGTTATGCACTTGCTTTAGTGTCAACTATCTTATTAAGCTCAAACATTTTCTTTATTTATAAATAAATTTCCTCCTGTTTTTCCCTGCAATGTATTTCTAAATTCAAATCAAATACCCTTCTGACTTGTTTTTTTACTAAACAAACTCAGATCTTCTGGTGTTCACCATGATTATCTGGTAATTCCTTGATTGTCCTTGTGTCTTTGTATCATTCTCGTATATAACACCCCATTCCACAGGAAGTGCTACCCATCCCTTACGTGATTACTCTAACACTTTGCATTCCCAAAGGAAATAATGTGCGGAAGCATCAATTAATAGAACTGCATGAATCCTAGACGCAGTTTGGGCTTGTTTTTATTTGGTACCTGAAGGCCTTGTGTAGCTCTGCTTTCCTTATTTACAGCTTAAATTATAGAGTAGGTACCTCAGAGCGAAATAAGCTTCTGTCAGTTTTTGTGTCTGTTGTTTACAAAGGAATCATAGCCTAATTACAACTGTATTGGTCCACAAGCCTCAGTTCTGTATTATTCAGTATGAAGCAATAATGCAGAGGCTTTGATGTAGAGCTCTTAACATGAGACAATGCAAATGACATTTACTAACAATTTTTTTTTCCTCATTAATGAACAGTACTTCAGGGAGTGTAAAGGCAAGAGGCATATAATTTCTGAACTATTTAAATTGCTAATTAGATCTGTACAGGAGGTGTATTCCTAATGCAGACAATTACAACGGCTCCTAAGTGTTTGCCTTACAGTTGCTAATTACTGCAGAAGCCAATTAATTGCTGTTGACTTTTTGTATTCTTTTGCATATCGCCAGTTAATATTTACATTTATAATGAAGACAAAATTGGCAAACACTGTGTCATTTTGTAATGAACAATTGCAGTGTCTAAACAATGAGCACATTATCTCATTTGAGCCTGAAGAGTACAGCTGATTAGCATATGTTCTGTGCACACTAGAACAATATTGCTCTTTCTTCTAAAGAGTGAAAACGTCATTTAGGTGCAGTAAGTACAGGTGCAGTGCCTCTGAGGTGCTTAGTAGTGCTTGTCTTCATAAACTATTTAACAGCAAAACCAAACACACACACCCACGTATACCTGAGTAAATGGATGTAAAAGCCCCAGCTCCTAAATTCAATACATAAACCAAAGGACTACAGACTGCTGTTTTCAAAGTAGGCAGAATCACCTGAGAGCAAACAACATTTTTGCTTGTCCCTTTTTTAGAAAGCAGTAGGGTGAAACAGTCCCCAGTGGCAGGTCACCAAAGCAGATGCAGGTGTGAAATCTTACCCCCCTGCTGTAGTTCTGAGACAGTTTTAACAGATGCAATCAGTGGGTCGAGGCTTATTTGTTATTTACTGCCTCAGGCTCTACAGAAGATAATACCTGCTGCAATGTAAAATAGATTTTGTCTGAATGTCCCCTTTCTATGGCTGTCTTATGGAATTTGATATAAATCATATTTCTGGACTAGGGTTCCCTAAGAAAAGTATCAAAACCTAATCCACTTGTAGAAAAGTATTATATTCCCCAGTACACATACAGAAGCTAATTCTGACTTTATTGTAACTATACCTACAATTTACCCTGAAATCTGCTCATTAAATGATCAAAAAGAATACAGCACTTACAATGGTCCTGCCCCAGGCAGAAATTTTTAGACCTGTCTTTGGATTACCCAAGTTCACCGGTTATCACATTTAAATGATCGAAGCAGAGACAAGGATCCACAAATTTTATGTCCATGCTTTTCAAACCACATGAATTTAAGAGGACCATAGAGGTAGTGAATTAGAACCTGGTGGTAGTTCTCCTCCCCAGTTTGCCTGTAAGTGTAGTGTTTATTAATAGAAACAGTACAGCTACTGTAAGGGAAAGTGATTAAGACTCTCTTGCCTTGTCTTCTGTGTGCTCTGGATCAGAATGCTAGAGAACAAGCAAATCTTATAAACACAGCTTCCTGGGCAGTGACAAAGATATTTCTTCCCCTGCTATGTACCAACATGAGTGCAGAAGGCAGAGAATACAGAACAGCTGTGGAAACATTATCTTCACCCACTGTGTTAAAATATCCCTTATGGGATTAGCATATGGAGAGGGTGATTGTCATAGGTGAAAAGTATTAGCTGATGAAGTCTGTATCAGTATAATTAGAGGATTCCATGAGGCTCTTGGCGTAATTCATTACCTACTGTTTTTCCAGTAAATCCCAGGCTGAATTTTTATTTTTCCTCTACCCAAAATGGACTCCATTAATGACTTTGCCCTTTATGTTCAAGGCATATGGAAATCTGTCTCAATTTATTTTCACCAAATCAAATAAACTGAAATTAATCATGGTAAATTTGACAGTTATAATTCTATAATGGTCTGTGAAATACTCTTTGAGTAGCAATTACATCAGAGATAACGATAATACATTATTTTAAATGTCTATCATCATTATTATTAATTTTGTATGTATTGTCACGGCACTAATGATAATGAGTTCTTTGGAGATTTAGGTGAATATTACATTATTTCCCCAGGTGTTCCTAGTGTAATTCAGAATTTGGTAACCATTAGTAATAGACTCTTGAAAGAGTATAAACATGGGATGATTTGTCTGTTTGTTTTCTATCAATGAACTACAAATAATGAGTATTCGGTGTTTTAGATTAATAAAACAATAGAGAGCAACCAGCAAGATTCCATCAGGCTACCTTCTGAAAGAGTTGGTGTCTCCTCTGAGATCCAAATGGCTTGTGCCTCTGCTTACACAGATATTAGAATTATATCCTGAAAACTAATATAAGGCAATTTTACATCAATGTTCTTTAATTAATGTGTAACATTTTACTCATAAGCAGAGACTTTGAGACATTCACTATGATTACTACAGCTAAAGAGTTACAAGGAAATAATAATAATAGGGTTCTTCAATTTTATTTTTTTTCCCCAAAAAAACCTTCAGATGGATTGAGTTCTGAAGATTTTGCCACATTAACGTTGGGTTTTGTTTTGCCTTTTTTTTAAAAAAAACAGATATGGAATATGGGAAGCACTTGATTCCTTTTTTCCCAAGTGAAAACATTGTTTTAATCTCTTCCTATTTGGTTAGCTTTCCAACATTGCTTTGATTGCTTTCTCTGTGTTGTTGATGTTTTGTTTTGTTTTAATTAAAATGAATCCATGTAAGAGCTAATTCCTACAGGCTGGAAAGTTCAGCCTTAAAATGCTGCTTACAAATATGTGAGGTTTTATCCTAGGTAGCTGCAATTATTTTAAAAAGTTTCAAGTTTGGCTGAGTATTCTTGGTGTGATGCTGTAGCCCTAAGTAGCTCATGAGAGTTTAGAGTCTAAATCAAGATGTACCAAGTAAAATAAGGTGTATACTGATACTGGATGTGCCCTCGTAATCACTACTGAAATGCCAGTAATGAAATATGGTGTCCATTGAAAGAATCTGCATTTGGAGGAAGATGCCAAACATTTGGAGAGGTTCCAGAGGCAAATAATTAGAACTGTAAGATGCTCCTTATGGTACAAGACAGGAGTTCAATCTATTTAGCATAACAAATAGAAGGTTAAGGAATGATTTGTTCTTTATGTCAGAGTACCTGAGTGCTGACAGTTTCAGTGCTGCAAAGAATGATAATTTACAGCTTAAGACATAGGATTCAATGGAGCTGAATTTTATTTTTGCCATGAACTTCTTCTCAGGCCTCAGGCAAATTAATTAAAGTATACATTTGTATCACTTACATAAAGTTCAGTGCACTATAGAATAATACTGATCTCGAGGAAAGAAGCTTCAAATGTTCTTTGAATTCCTGGAAATCAAATTATCCAATGATTTCAGTGGTAGACTATCCCCAAGTGGTAAACTATCCCCCAGTCCTGGAAATAATGAAGGGCCTGCTCACCCTTGTGTGCCACAGTTTCTCTCTCTTCCACTGAGCACTTACTAAGCACTGAGTAATACTGTTCTCCATAACATTTAGCCATTTATGAAGCAATTGCAATGTGGAGATTAATAGCTCATGTGGAGATTACATAGTACATAGGGCTTGCAGGGATCCTGCCATATATATGTTCTGTATTAGATTTATATTTTAACTTGTGTAAAAATCTTTGAATGAAATATTATTCTTGTGTTTGTATACACTGTTGGAATTAAAACAAGAAATCCAGAATGATTCTTAATAATTTCTCTCTATTCAATGTTTTCAAATGTTAATTTTTCAAAGTTTAATGAAGAGGATAACATTTTTCTCTTGTTTATTATATTATTCACAACTTTGTATTTCTCATTCTTTAAATGAGTGGTATTTTAGAAAGATTAATCCTTCTACTGTCTTCTTTTTTGTCCATCACAATGGGACATGATAGTGACAACACCAAATTTCAACCATGCGCTTTGCCAAACTTATAAATAACTGTGATTACTATTGTTTAGTGCATAAGATTAATTGATTATAGTACCTTATTTTTAACATATGCCTTCACAATTATCCCATTTTTAAACAGTGAAATATCAGAGCTTTTTTGTTGGGCTAGACTTTCTCATCCAACTCTTCTTTGTACTTTTACTTACATGTATTTAAAATGCCAGTAATAAGTAAGTCTGGAATCACATTACCTTACAACTTTTGCAAAGCTGTGTGGAAAAGTGGATTTCTTCCTCCAAGATGGAGGAACACACATGCATCTTTCTGATGTCATTTCATTGATGCAAACAGGCTGTGACAAATTATCTTCCTTGTAATTTGGATGTGCAACTATTCTTTTTTTGTGTGTGTATTTTGTTTCTTTGGTTTTTCTTCCTCCACGCCTTTTATGAAAAAAAAAAAAAAGCAAGAACTCTCCAAGTACGTATTCTGTTCAGTTCTTGGCCTGCTCTGAATTGCATCCAAATTTGGAAGTGGGCCACAGTTCTGGTTTTGATAACAAGGGATTTGCCTTCAAAAGAGAGTCAAACATGGCAGAAAATCCATGCCAAAATAGAACTGCTTACCCATTTGGGTAAGACAGTTCAGGTCTTTCTGGCTGTCTGATAAACCAGGAATAGCATTTGAGAAGAAACTGCTGAATGTTACAGAGGAAGGACTGTACTAATGACCTGCAGGATGTACACTGGAATGGTAGCACCAACCTTTAATCACCCCTTTCTCTGACCTTCCTCTTCCCTGATACTCTGAGTAGAAAACAAGTGCCCTAATACGGGAATGAACAAGGGTTGTTTCGCTAATATTCAGCAATCTAGATAACAGCTAGGGCAGGGAGCTGGCTCCTACCTTAAATTATGCTCATTATGGATTGCTAGCTTGGAGTTATGGATGTGTGACAAAGTCTCACATTTTTCTAAGTGTTTTTGGCCTCATTCCATGTCTAGTAAGCCCCCTGACATTTTTTCTGTGATTCATTCTCACACTAAATGTTGTTTTGTTTAGTGTTGCTAGTGATGGATGAAAAAGTGATAAAAAAAAAAATAATCTAACCCTAAAACTTAAAAAACATTCAAATAGACTGAAAAAGAGAGAATTAGAAGCAACCAGCTGGCTGAAATTTAATTGGCAGGGTTTGGTCAGTTTAAGTAAACTTGCCAAGATTTAGTCTTCTGTTAGGTCATCTGTTTCCTCCTAACTAAACATATATCGTATATTTATAGACATAAAAGAATAATTATTCCTTACTGTCTCCAAAATTTGTCATTTCTGGTATGTAAATGTCAGTCATGAGTGAAAATAAGGAAAACTCTAATGTAATCTCCTGGCATCAGATGGAAAAATGTGAAGTGAAAACATTTTCTGGTCTGCTTTTCCAGTGGAAAATAGAGTTTAACAACCTTCCTTCCTATTTTGCATTTAAAAAACAAAAAAACCCAAACCAAACAAAACAACAACAACAAAAAAAGCTTCACAGAGACATATTTCATACTGTTAAATGTTAATGAGGTACTATGCATTGCTAAACTCAGCTGTATAAAAATGTGTTGTGTAAGTACAGAAAAATCTGTTCGGGAATTTGCTCGCTTTATCTAGGTTGTAGGAAAATGTACCTAAGCATTAGTTACATACAGAAGAAAGCTTATAGTCTTGTTCAGTTTCCAGTCTGGGTTATACAGG